>CM072526.1:56342692-56436732 GCA_036898135.1 Oncomelania hupensis
GACCGAAAAAGAGGTGGGAGGACAACATTCGAGAATGGACTGGTTTGACACTGAGCGAAGCCATGAGGGCTGCTGAGGACAGAGAAAGATGGAGTATGCTGGTTAAGCGATCATCTGTGGTGCCCCTACGACCTTCGGGTTATGGGACAGGGTAGGGGGGGGGGGTAGGGGTAGGCTAGCAGCAATACTGTTACAGGTTACAGGCTAGCAGCATTACTATTACAGGTTACAGGTTAGCAGCAATACCATTACAGGTTACAGGCTAGCAGCAATACTATTACAGGTTACAGGCTAGCAGAATAACTACTATAAATTTCAGGCTAGCAGCATTACTATTACAGGCTAGCAGCAATACTATTAAAGGTGATAGGCTAGCAGCAATACTATTACAGGTTAAAAGCTAGCAGCAATACTATTACAGGTTACAGTCTAGCAGCGTTACTATTGCAGGTTACAGGCTAGCAGCAATGCTATTACAGGTTACAGGCTAACAGCAATACTTTTACAGGTTACAGTCTAGCAGCAAAACTATTACAAACTACAGGCTAGCAGCAATACTATTACAGGCTAGCAGCAATACTATTACAGGTTACAGGCTAGCAGCAATACTATTACAGGCTAGCAGCAATACTATTTCAGGTTACAGGCTAGCAGCAATACTATTACAGGTTACATGCTAGCAGCAATACTATTACAGGTTACAGGCTAGCAGCAATACTATTACAGGCTAGCAGCAATACTATTACAGGTTACAGGCTAGCAGCAATACTATTACAGGTTACAGGCTAGCAGCAATACTATTACAGGTTACAGGCTAGCAGCAAAATTTTTACAGGCTAGCAGCAATATAATTACAGGTTACAGGCTATCAGCAATACTATTACAGGTTACAAGCTAGCAGCAATACTATTACAGGTTACAGGCTAGCAGCAATTATATTACAGATTACAGGCTAGCAGCAATACTATTACAGGTTACAGGCTAGCAGCAATACTATTACAGGTTACAGGCTAGCAGCAATACTATTACAGGCTAGCAGCAATACTATTACAGGCTACAGGCTAGCAGCAATACTATTACAGGTTACAGACTAGCAGAAATACAATTACAGGTTACAGGCTAGCAGCAATACTATTACAGGTTACAGGCTACAAGCAGTAATATTACAGGCTACAGGCTAGCAGCAATACTATTACAGGCTAGCAGCAATACTATTACAGGCTAGCAGCAATACTATTACAGGTTACAGGCTAGCAGCAATACTATTACAGGTTACAGGCTAGCAGCAATACTATTACAGGTTACAGGTTAGCAGCAATACTAGTACAGGTTACAGGCTAGCAGCAATACTATTACAGGCTAGCAGCAATACTATTACAGGTAACAGGCTAGCAGCAATACTATTACAGGTTACAGGCTAGCAGCAATACTATAACAGGCTAGCAGCAATACTATTACAGGCTATCAGCAATACTATTACAGGCTAGCAGCAATACTATTAAAGGCTAGCAGCAATACTATTACAGGTTACAGGCTAGCAGCAATACTATCACAGGTTACAGGCTAGCAGCAATATTATTACAGGTTACAGGCTAGCAGCAATACTATTACAGGCTAGCAGTAATACTATTACAGGTAACAGGCTAGCAGCAATATTATTACAGGTTACAGGCTAGCAGCAATACTATTAAAGGTTACAGGCTAGCAGCAATACTATTACAGGCTACAGGCTAGCAGCAATACTATTACAGGTTACAGGCTAGCAGCAATACTATTACAGGTTACAGTCTAGCAGCAATACTATTACAGGTTACAGGCTAGCAGCAATACTGCTACAGGTTACAGGCTAACAGCAATACTATTACAGGCTAGCAGCAATACTATTACAGGTCACAGGCTAGCAGCAATACTATTACAGGTTACAGGTTAGCAGCAATACTATTACAGGTTAAAGGCTAGCAGCGTTACTATTGCAGGTTACAGGCTAGCAGCAATACTATTACAGGTTACAGGCTAGCAGCAATACTATTACAGGTTACAGGCTAGCAGCAATACTATTACAGGTTACAGACTAGCAGCAATACTATTACAGGCTAGCAGCAATAATATTACAGGTTACAGGCTGTTACACTCTGTTTGATGTTGGTGTTTTCTATCAGTATCTGATTCAGCCCCGATGCTTGAATTCCTGATAGTTGTGTAACTCAGATTCGTTTATTCACACAGCCCGTCCAAACAGCATACAAGTCACAAAGTCGACGTATGAAGTTTTCCACTTTTATTCAGCACACACCAACAACTGCATACAATTCTCAATTCAACTCAACAACTTTCACAGCAACTTTCCAAATCACTATCAACAACTTTTCTCTCTACAACAATCTCTCAACAGGAACTCGGCACACGATTAAATAACCTCTCTCCTTTCTGGAAAGATTTCGAATACCGTAGAAATGACGCACTGCCACCAATCGAATAAAAGATCGTCATCACTGACTTACGTCATACATTATTATTTCTCCTTCTGGAACGACCTCCCGCCTCGACATGCATCGGGAAATTTCCATCAAGAGTAAACACGCATATCCAGAAGATTCTCAAATAATATCGACTAACGCAAATTATCAACGTTATACAAAGCCTTTCCTAACAACAATGCAAACTCAAATCAAAGGTAAATAAACTCTATTATTGAATACTTTGCAAATCGAAACGATTAGATCTATCGTACACGTTTCCGACGCACTACCATTCGCGTTTCAACGTAACATAACCCCCCACTCAAGAAGAAATTTACCCAATTTCTTTCAACAACGTTGAAACGTAGTGCACAAGCAAAGTTCAGAATTAAAACTTATTTCAGTCTGTCTGAACACTATCAACGTTCTCAGTTCATTCACACAGAGTCAATGGTTCTCATCTGCAAGTCTTTCTGGATACTGTCAATGTTCATAGATCATTTACCCAGTCAACGTTTTTCATTTTCAAGTCTGTCATTACCAATATTCTTAGTTCGTCCACACAGTCAATGCTCTTTCATCCGCAAGGTAACGACGCCCACGTCAGTTGCGGTTGTCATCGGCCCAGGGTCAAAGACGGTGATCTCGTGGGCTTCCCTGGAGTCAGTGCATCCTCCGTTGTCTCCCTCTTCCGTCGGATGTCCGACGCAGTCGACGTTGTCAGCTCCCAGGATGCATTTGCTGGGTCTCACGGTCAGGTTGGCTTCTGCGGGACGGTGGAACGGCTCCCTCAAGGTCTGCAGATGCTCCTTCCAGGTCTGGGTGTGGACTTCATGTTCGACTAAAGTCGTAGAGCCTGGGACATCATTGAAGTTATGGGGAAACTCGCCCATAAGGTCCTTGAGCTCTAACTTTTGACCTTCCGTCAAGCTCGGTCCTAGCTTAACATCATTGATGCCTTCTTTGCTGTGGAAGTCTCCAAGTTCCAACAGTTCTTCGCTGACAAAGCTGTTGTCGGTCACAGCTGCTGTGGCCGCGTGCACAGTCTCTGATGGCCTTTCCACGTACAGCTTAAGGAGGTTGGCGTGGTATATCTTGGAATGCTGACCGACCTTCACCTTGTAGTCGTTGATTCCCACCACAGTCTCCACTTCGTACGGGCCTTTCCACTGCATCAGCAACTTATTGTGATCAGTAGGTAGCAGCACCAGCACTTTGTTGCCAGGTTTGAACTTCCTGTTCACAGCCCTACGATCATAGTAGTGCTTTCCACAGTCCTGGGACTTCTTCAGGTTTTCTCTGGCTATCTCGAGAGTCTGCTCCAGCTTCTCCCGTAGCTCAAATACGTACTGGTAACTGTTCTTCACCTCTGGGGTGTCCACTTCCTTCGTCCACAGTTCTTTCAGGATGTGCATCGGCCCTCTGATGGTTCTTCCGTACAGCAGCTCGAACGGAGAAAAGCCGGTGGACTCCTGCGGCACTTCTCTGTAGGCGAAAAGTAAGGCGTTGATATAGCGATGCCATTGTCTGGGCTGCTCGCTGCACAGTTTCTTCAAGGTGGACTTCAACGTAGCATTGAACTTTTCGACAAGCCCGTTGCACATTGGATGGTAGGGTGTCGTAGTTAAATGCCGGATGCTCAGCAGTCTGTTGACCTCCTTCATGCAGTCAGAGACGAACTGCGTCCCGAGGTCTGTCAGAATTTCTTCGGGCACTCCAAGTCTACTGAACATGTCCACTAGTGCCTCTGCTACAGTTTCAGTGTCAATCTTCTTCAGTGGCACTGCTTCTGGGTACCGAGTCGCATAGTCCACTAAAGTCAGTACCCACCGATGACCTTCTTCACTCGGAGGTCTTATTTCGTAGAATAAGTCTAAGGCCACCCTCTTAAAAGGTCGGTCGATCAAAGGCATTCTCTGCATTGGCACTTTAGGGACCCTTCCTCGAGGTATGGTCTTCTGGCAAATGTCACATGATCGACAGAAACGGCTGACGTCCGCATGAAGTCCTGGCCAGTAGAACACCGCCTGGATTCTGTCTGACGTCTTCTTGATGCCTAGGTGACCTCCCATGATTGAGTCATGCGCTACTTCCATCACCTGGCGCCTTAGGGGTAACGGTACCAAGACTTGACGTAGTGGTTTCCCTCCGTTGACCCTCGGGTGCTGTAAGATTCGATACAGGATCTTGGCCTTCACCTCAAAATAGACCGTACCACTGCCTTTGGTCACGTGGTCTTGGCGGTTCCTGTACTTGTTTAAAGTACTATCATCTTCCTGGAGCTGGATCAGCTTATCTCTGTCCACGATGGCAGCTTTGGAGTTGTCGGCGACCTTCAGTGGTGTAGACACCTTGTCTCTCTTGGCCTGGGCCCTGGTAGTAACAGCACTGACGATCTCTGGTCGGCAGGGCTGAGCCGGAGTAACCACATTGTCCCGTAGCAGCTCTGTAAGGTCTCCATCGGGAAACGGCAATGGATCCTCCTCCACAACTTCGACGTGTTGAGTTGAGGCAGGACTCCACTCTGGATCGGGGTCGTCGGGTCGTCTCGCGCCGTCGATATTCCCGATCATCAAATCATACAGCGGCTTCTTCAGGCAAACCGCTTCGACTTCGCCTATGTAGAAAGGGGTGTTGACATGAATCTTCGCAACTGGCGCTTTCACACATTTGCTGTCGGCCATAAGTGTCCATTTTGAATCGCCAGTGAACTGTTCTTTAGCGATTAGGTCTTCTCTGACGATGACCCCACTGCAGCCAGAGTCTCTTAACACAGTCACTTCATGATTTCCGACGCGTCCCTTTGAAACAGGCATGTTCTGGACGGTCACAGCTGCGCTGGCGACGACGGGGATGGATTTTCCGTTGGCAAGGAGAAGTTGGCCATCGGTTATGCACTCTTGCACGTCCGCGGGAGTAGCTGCGCGCTCGGTTTCACTCGGAAGAATGACGCTCCCGCCGCACACTTGATGGTCAGATCTACTGGTTTGCCGTTGATTGGAGAACCGCCTCTGCCGGTTGCCCGCCGCTGCGTTGTCCGTACTGCTCCGCTGTCCGCTACTTTTGTTTTGAGGACAGTTAGAAGCTCTGTGGTCTGTAGCGTTGCAGGTGAAACAGCCCCTTGAATGCCCTTCCCTGGGAGGAGGCGTGGAGTCTGTCTGTCTCTGGCTCGTCTGGCTTCCTTGGATCTGGTTCCCATGGTTTGCAGTCTTCTGAAAATGTTTCGGCGCGCTGGGTGGCCCCAGGGTTTTCCCATGAGCGATAAGATATCTTTCAGCAGCCTCAGTCACATCTTTAAGCGTCTGCAGCTTTTGTTCTTCTAAGTGGGTCGCTAGGTCCTTGTGACAGGCATTGAGAAATTGTTCTTTCACAATCAGGTCATGGAGACTGTCGTAAGACTTCATTTCGCCTGATAACTCCACCCACTTGTGTAGATATGACGACAGGCGCTCCACAAACTGCTTTGGCGTCTCGTCTGACTTAGGCCGGCATTCACGGAAGCGTTTACGGTAGCCCTTCTCTGTAAAGTTGTAGCACTGCAACAGGGCCTCTTTCAAGACGTCGTAGTTTTTGGCGTCATCGTTCGACAGTCTGGTGTAAACTTCGAGAGCTTGCCCCGTCAGAAGTGCACTCAGTCGAATTGCCCAGTCTTGAGGTTGCCAGTTGGAGCTTTCGGCGAACCTTTCGAATCTCGCCAGATAACTGTCAATCTGGTCCTTCCCGTCGACGAAAGCTGGCAATTTTGGAGCCGTGTTGTCACTGATAACTTGTGGCGCATGCTGCTGTTGCTGGATGCGCGCCAACTCTAGTTGGAACTGACGATCAGCTTCTCTTTCCTCACGCCTGCGCTCATCTTCCCTTTCTTGCCGCTGCTGTTCAATTTCCAGACGCTTCAGTTCACATTCTCTTTCTTCACGGCGACGCAGCTCTTCTACTTCTAGACGCTTCTGTTCTAGTTCTATTTCTTTTTCTAGACGCTTCTCTTCCAATTCTCTTTCTCGTGTTCTCTCCTGAGACTTGACGTACTCCGTCAGCTGCTTGCCTTTTAGATTCAGTTCAACCCCTTTCTGCCAGAAGTCAGCCATCTTGATGCTTCTGGAAAGTTCTTTTCAAGAAAGTTCTTTTTCTAGAAAGTTCTTGACTGTAGAGTTCTTTTTTCTTGAAAGTTCTTGACTGTGCTGTACCTTTCTAGACTGTTCTAGAACAGCACGCTCTCTGCAGTAGCGCTGATGCTTGTTACTAGTCCCTTCGTTGACGCAGGCCCCGCTGTCCTCGTCGTATGCGACGCTGCACCACGCTGGTGTTGATGTATACGCTCCTGTGCTGAAGTAGACTCGACGTCCGTACGTCGCTCTCTCTAATACTGGCGATGTAGCTCCGAGACTGTCCCTCGACGTAGTCCTGCGGCAGCCACGTAGTCCCGCTCTGTTGTTCACTCACGAAGCAACTCTTCGGCGACTACACGCCCTTGCAGTCAACCCGAACCTATCGGTGATGTAGTCCCAGTATGTTGGCCCCTCTCGACGCAACTCGTTGGCGGCTACCCTCGATGACTGCCTCTCGTAACGTTGACTCGCTTGTTGTAGCAGTTGAACCCTTGGCTATGGCGTGAATCGCGGCTTGACCCCCAAAATGTTACACTCTGTTTGATGTTGGTGTTTTCTATCAGTATCTGATTCAGCCCCGATGCTTGAATTCCTGATAGTTGTGTAACTCAGATTCGTTTATTCACACAGCCCGTCCAAACAGCATACAAGTCACAAAGTCGACGTATGAAGTTTTCCACTTTTATTCAGCACACACCAACAACTGCATACAATTCTCAATTCAACTCAACAACTTTCACAGCAACTTTCCAAATCACTATCAACAACTTTTCTCTCTACAACAATCTCTCAACAGGAACTCGGCACACGATTAAATAACCTCTCTCCTTTCCGGAAAGATTTCGAATACCGTAGAAATGACGCACTGCCACCAATCGAATAAAAGATCGTCATCACTGACTTACGTCATACATTATTATTTCTCCTTCTGGAACGACCTCCCGCCTCGACATGCATCGGGAAATTTCCATCAAGAGTAAACACGCATATCCAGAAGATTCTCAAATAATATCGACTAACGCAAATTATCAACGTTATACAAAGCCTTTCCTAACAACAATGCAAACTCAAATCAAAGGTAAATAAACTCTATTATTGAATACTTTGCAAATCGAAACGATTAGATCTATCGTACACGTTTCCGACGCACTACCATTCGCGTTTCAACGTAACACAGGCTAGCAGCAATATTATTACAGGTTACAGGCTATAAGCAATACTATTACAGGTTACAGGCTAGCAGCAATACTATTACAGGTTACAGGCTAGCAGCAATACTATTATAGGTTTTAAACTAGCAGCAATATTACTACAGGTTACAGGCTAGCAGCAATATTATTACAGGCTAGCAGCAATACTATTACAGGTCAAAGGCTAGCAGCAATACTATTACAGGTTACAGGCTAGCAGCAATACTATTACAGGTTACAGGCTAGCAGCGTTACTATTGCAGGTTACAGGCTAGCAGCAATACTATTACAGGTTACAGGCTTGCAGCAATACTATTACAAGTTACAGGCTAGCAGCAATACTATTACATGTTACAGGCTAGCAGCAATACTATTACAGGTTACAGGCTAGCAGAATAACTACTATAGGTTTCAGGCTAGCAGCATTACTATTACAGGCTAGCAGCAATACTATTACAGGTTACAGTCTAGCAGCGTTACTATTGCAGGTTACAGGCTAGCAGCAATGCTATTACAGGTTACAGGCTAACAGCAATATTTCTACAGGTTACAGGCTAGCAGCAAAACTATTACAAACTACAGGCTAGCAGCAATACTATTACAGGCTAGCAGCAATACTATTACAGGTTACAGGCTAGCAGCAATACTATTACAGGTTACAGGCTAGCAGCAATACTATTACAGGTTACAGACTAGCAGCAATACTATTACAGGCTAGCAGCAATAATATTACAGGTTACAGGCTAGCAGCAATATTATTACAGGTTACAGGCTATAAGCAATACTATTACAGGTTACAGGCTAGCAGCAATACTATTACAGGTTACAGGCTAGCAGCAATACTATTATAGGTTTTAAACTAGCAGCAATATTACTACAGGTTACAGGCTAGCAGCAATATTATTACAGGCTAGCAGCAATACTATTACAGGTCAAAGGCTAGCAGCAATACTATTACAGGTTACAGGCTAGCAGCAATACTATTACAGGTTACAGGCTAGCAGCGTTACTATTGCAGGTTACAGGCTAGCAGCAATACTATTACAGGTTACAGGCTTGCAGCAATACTATTACAAGTTACAGGCTAGCAGCAATACTATTACATGTTACAGGCTAGCAGCAATACTATTACAGGTTACAGGCTAGCAGAATAACTACTATAGGTTTCAGGCTAGCAGCATTACTATTACAGGCTAGCAGCAATACTATTACAGGTTACAGTCTAGCAGCGTTACTATTGCAGGTTACAGGCTAGCAGCAATGCTATTACAGGTTACAGGCTAACAGCAATATTTCTACAGGTTACAGGCTAGCAGCAAAACTATTACAAACTACAGGCTAGCAGCAATACTATTACAGGCTAGCAGCAATACTATTACAGGTTACAGGCTAGCAGCAATACCATTACAGGCTAGCAGCAATACTATTACAGGTTACAGGCTAGCAGCAATACTATTACAGGTTACAGGCTAGCAGCAATACTATTACAGGATACAGGCTAGCAGCAATACTATTACAGGTTACAGGCTAGCAGCAATACTATTACAGGCTAGCAGCAATACTATTACAGGCTATCATCAATACTATTACAGGCTAGCAGCAATACTATTAAAGGCTAGCAGCAATAATATTACAGGCTAGCAGCAATACTATTACAGGTTACAGGCTAGCAGCAATACTATTACAGGTTACAGGCTAGCAGCAATACTATTACAGGTTACAGGATAGCAACAATACTATTACAGGCTAGCAGCAATACTATTACAGGTAACAGGCTAGCAGCAATACTATTACAGGTTAAAGGCTAGCAGCAATACTATTACAGGTTACAGGCTAGCAGCAATACTATTACAGGTTACAGGCTAGCAGCAATACTATTACAGGCTAGCAGCAATACAATTACAGGCTAGCAGCAATACTATTACAGGCTAGCAGCAATACTATTAAAGACTAGCAGCAATACTATTACAGGCTAGCAGCAATACTATTACAGGTTACAGGGTGGCAGCAATACTATTACAGGTTACAGGCTAGCTGCAATACTATTACAGGTTACAGGCTAGGAGCAATAATATTACAGGTTACAGGCTAGGAGCAATACTATTACAGGTTACAGGCTAGCAGCAATATTATTACAAGTTAGCAGCAATAATATTACAGGCTAGCAGCAATACTATTACAGGTTACAGGCTAGCAGCAATACTATTACATGTTACAGGCTAGCAGCAATACTATAACAGGTTACAGGCTAGCAGCAATACTATTACAGGTTACAGGCTAGCAGCAATACTATTACAGGTTACAGGTTAGCAGCAATACTAGTACAGGTTACAGGCTAGCAGCAATACTATTACAGGCTAGCAGCAATACTATTACAGGTTACAGGCTAGCAGCAATACTATTACAGGTTACAGGCTAGCAGCAATACTATAACAGGCTAGCAGCAATACTATTACAGGCTATCAGCAATACTATTACAGGCTAGCAGCAATACTATTAAAGGCTAGCAGCAATACTATTACAGGTTACAGGCTAGCAGCAATACTATTACAGGTTACAGGCTAGCAGCAATATTATTACAGGTTACAGGCTAGCAGCAATAATATTACAGGCTAGCAGCAATACTATTACAGGTAACAGGCTAGCAGCAATACTATTACAGGTTACAGGCTAGCAGCAATACTATTAAAGGTTACAGGCTAGCAGCAATACTATTACAGGCTACAGGCTAGCAGCAATAC
Source organism: Oncomelania hupensis (assembly GCA_036898135.1). Taxonomy (NCBI): domain Eukaryota; kingdom Metazoa; phylum Mollusca; class Gastropoda; order Littorinimorpha; family Pomatiopsidae; genus Oncomelania; species Oncomelania hupensis. The sequence continues at coordinate 56,353,189 of CM072526.1, forward strand.
TATTACAGGTTGAAGGCTAGCAGCAATTCTATTACAGGCTAGCAGCAATACTATTACAGTATACAGGCTAGCAGCAATACTATTATATTTTACAGTCTAGCAGCAATACTATTACAGGTTACAGGCTAGCAGCAGTACTATTACAGGTAACAGGCTAGCAGCAATATTATTGCAGGCTAGCAGCAATACTATTACAGGTTACAGGCTAGCAGCAATACTATTACAGGTTACAGGTTAGCAGCAATACTATTACAGGTTACAGGATAGCAGCAATACTACTACAGGTTACAGTCTAGCAGCAATAATATTACAGGCTAGCAGCAATACTATTACAGGTTACACGCTAGCAGCAATACTAGTACAGGTTACAGGCTAGCAGCAATACTATTACAGGCTAGCAGCATAACTGTTACAGGTTACAGGCTAGCAGCAATACTGTTACAGGTTACAGGCTAGCAGCTTTACTATTACAGGATACAGGCTAGCAGCAATACTAATACAGGTTACAGGCTAGCAGCAATACTATAACAGGCTAGCAGCAATATTACATGTTACAGGCTAGCAGCAATACTATTACAGGTTACAGGCTAGCAGCAATACTATTACAGGTTACAGGCTAACAGCAATACTATTACAGGTTACAGGCTAGCAGCAATACTATTACAAGTTACAGGCTAGCAGCAATACTATTACAGGCTAGCAGCAATACTATTACAGGCTACAGGCAAGCAGCAATACCAATACAGGTTACAAGCTAGAAGCATTACTATTACAGGCTAGCAGCAATACTATTACAGGCTAGCTGCAATACTATTACAGGCTAGCAGCAATACTATTAAAGGCTAGCAGCAATACTATTACAGGCTAGCAGCAATACTATTACATGTTACAGGCTAGCAGCAATACTTTTACAGGTTACAGGCTAGCAGCAATACTATTACAGGTTACAGGCTAGCTGCAATACTATTACAGGTTACAGGCTAGCAGCAATACTATTACAGGTTACAGGCTAGCAGCAATACTACTACAGGTTACAGGCTAGCAGCAGTATTATTACAAGCTAGCAGCAATACTAATATAGGTTAAAGGCTAGCAGCAATACTATTACAGGTTACAGGCTTGCAGCAATACTATTACAGGTTACAGGCTAGCAGCAATACTATTACAGGTTACAGTCTAGCAGCAATACTATTACAGGTTACAGGCAATCAGCAATACTGCTACGGGTTACAGGCTAGCAGCAATACTATTACAGGCTAGCAGGAATACTATTACAGGTCACAGGCTAGCAGCAATACTATTACAGGTTACAGGCTAGCAGCAATACTATTACAGGTTTCAGGCTAGCAGCAATACTATTACAGGTTACAGGCTAGCAGCAATACTATTACAGGCTAGCAGCAATACTATTACAGGTTACAGGCTAGCAGCAATACTGTTACAGGTTACAGGCTAGCAGCATTACTATTACAGGTTACAGGTTAGCAGCAATACCATTACAGGTTACAGGCTAGCAGCAATACTATTACAGGTTACAGGCTAGCAGAATAACTACTATAAATTTCAGGCTAGCAGCATTACTATTACAGGCTAGCAGCAATACTATTACAGGTGATAGGCTAGCAGCAATACTATTACAGGTTAAAAGCTAGCAGCAATACTATTACAGGTTACAGTCTAGCAGCGTTACTATTGCAGGTTACAGGCTAGCAGCAATGCTATTACAGGTTACAGGCTAACAGCAATACTTCTACAGGTTACAGGCTAGCAGCAAAACTATTACAAACTACAGGCTAGCAGCAATACTATTACAGGCTAGCAGCAATACTATTACAGGTTACAGGCTAGCAGCAATACTATTACAGGCTAGCAGCAATACTATTTCAGGTTACAGGCTAGCAGCAATACTATTACAGGTTACATGCTAGCAGCAATACTATTACAGGTTACAGGCTAGCAGCAATACTATTACAGGCTAGCAGCAATACTATTACAGGTTACAGGCTAGCAGCAATACTATTACAGGTTACAGGCTAGCAGCAATACTATTACAGGTTACAGGCTAGCAGCAAAATTTTTACAGGCTAGCAGCAATATAATTACAGGTTACAGGCTATCAGCAATACTATTACAGGTTACAAGCTAGCAGCAATACTATTACAGGTTACAGGCTAGCAGCAATACTATTACAGATTACAGGCTAGCAGCAATACTATTACAGGTTACAGGCTAGCAGCAATACTACTACAGGTTACAGGCTAGCAGCAATACTATTACAGGCTAGCAGCAATACTATTACAGGCTACAGGCTAGCAGCAATACTATTACAGGTTACAGACTAGCAGAAATACAATTACAGGTTACAGGCTAGCAGCAATACTATTACAGGTTACAGGCTACAAGCAGTAATATTACAGGCTACAGGCTAGCAGCAATACTATTACAGGCTAGCAGCAATACTATTACAGGCTAGCAGCAATACTATTACAGGTTACAGGCTAGCAGCAATACTATTACAGGTTACAGGCTAGCAGCAATACTATTACAGGTTACAGGTTAGCAGCAATACTAGTACAGGTTACAGGCTAGCAGCAATACTATTACAGGCTAGCAGCAATACTATTACAGGTAACAGGCTAGCAGCAATACTATTACAGGTTACAGGCTAGCAGCAATACTATAACAGGCTAGCAGCAATACTATTACAGGCTATCAGCAATACTATTACAGGCTAGCAGCAATACTATTAAAGGCTAGCAGCAATACTATTACAGGTTACAGGCTAGCAGCAATACTATTACAGGTTACAGGCTAGCAGCAATATTATTACAGGTTACAGGCTAGCAGCAATACTATTACAGGCTAGCAGTAATACTATTACAGGTAACAGGCTAGCAGCAATATTATTACAGGTTACAGGCTAGCAGCAATACTATTAAAGGTTACAGGCTAGCAGCAATACTATTACAGGCTACAGGCTAGCAGCAATACTATTACAGGTTACAGGCTAGCAGCAATATTATTACAGGTTACAGTCTAGCAGCAATACTATTACAGGTTACAGGCTAGCAGCAATACTGCTACAGGTTACAGGCTAACAGCAATACTATTACAGGCTAGCAGCAATACTATTACAGGCTAGCAGCAATACTATTACAGGTCACAGGCTAGCAGCAATACTATTACAGGTTACAGGTTAGCAGCAATACTATTACAGGTTAAAGGCTAGCAGCGTTACTATTGCAGGTTACAGGCTTGCAGCAATACTATTACAGGTTACAGGCTAGCAGCAATACTATTACAGGTTACAGGCTAGCAGCAATAGTATTACAGGTCACAGGCTAGCAGCAATACTATTACAGGTTACAGGCTAGCAGCAATACTATTACAGGTCACATGCTAGCAGCAATACTATTACAGGTTACAGGCTAGCAGCAATACTATTACAGGTTACAGGCTAGCAGCAATACCATTACAGGTTACAGGCTAGCAGCAATACTATTACAGGTTACAGGCTAGCAGCAATACTATTACAGGTTACAGGCTAGCAGCAATACTATTACAGGCTAGCAGCAATAATATTACAGGTTACTAGGCTAGCAGCAATACTATACAGGTTACAGGCTAGCAGCAATACTATTACAGGTTACAGGCTAGCAGCAATTACTATACGGTTACAGGCTAGCAGCAATACTATACAGTTACAGGCTCAGCAGCAATACTATTACAGGCATAGCAGCAAAATACTATTACAGGTTACAAGCTAGCAGCAATACTATTACAGGTTACAGGCTAGCAGCAATACTATTACAGTACAGGCTAGCAGCAATACTATTACAGGTTACAGGCTAGCAGCAATACTATTACAGGTTACAGCAAGCAGCAATACTATTACAGGTTTACAGGTAGCAGCAATACTATAGAGGTTACAGGCTAGCAGCAATACTATTACAGGTACAGGCTAGCAGCAATACTATAGGTACAGGCTAGCAGCAATATTATTACAGGCTAGCAGCAATACTATTACAGGTCAAAGGCTAGCAGCAATACTATTACAGGTTACAGGCTAGCAGCAATACTATTACAGGTTACAGGCTAGCAGCGTTACTATTGCAGGTTACAGGCTAGCAGCAATACTATTACAGGTTACAGGCTTGCAGCAATACTATTACAAGTTACAGGCTAGCAGCAATACTATTACATGTTACAGGCTAGCAGCAATACTATTACAGGTTACAGGCTAGCAGAATAACTACTATAGGTTTCAGGCTAGCAGCATTACTATTACAGGCTAGCAGCAATACTATTACAGGTTACAGTCTAGCAGCGTTACTATTGCAGGTTACAGGCTAGCAGCAATGCTATTACAGGTTACAGGCTAACAGCAATATTTCTACAGGTTACAGGCTAGCAGCAAAACTATTACAAACTACAGGCTAGCAGCAATACTATTACAGGCTAGCAGCAATACTATTACAGGTTACAGGCTAGCAGCAATACTATTACAGGCTAGCAGCAATACTATTACAGGTTACAGGCTAGCAGCAATACTATTACAGGTTACAGGCTAGCAGCAATACTATTACAGGTTACAGGCTAGCAGCAATACCATTACAGGCTAGCAGCAATACTATTACAGGTTACAGGCTAGCAGCAATACTATTACAGGTTACAGGCTAGCAGCAATACTATTACAGGATACAGGCTAGCAGCAATACTATTACAGGTTACAGGCTAGCAGCAATACTATTACAGGCTAGCAGCAATACTATTACAGGCTATCAGCAATACTATTACAGGCTAGCAGCAATACTATTAAAGGCTAGCAGCAATAATATTACAGGCTAGCAGCAATACTATTACAGGTTACAGGCTAGCAGCAATACTATTACAGGTTACAGGCTAGCAGCAATACTATTACAGGTTACAGGATAGCAACAATACTATTACAGGCTAGCAGCAATACTATTACAGGTAACAGGCTAGCAGCAATACTATTACAGGTTAAAGGCTAGCAGCAATACTATTACAGGTAACAGGCTAGCAGCAATACTATTACAGGTTACAGGCTAGCAGTAATACTATTACAGGCTAGCAGCAATACAATTACAGGCTAGCAGCAATACTATTACAGGCTAGCAGCAATACTATTAAAGACTAGCAGCAATACTATTACAGGCTAGCAGCAATACAATTACAGGTTACAGGGTGGCAGCAATACTATTACAGGTTACAGGCTAGCTGCAATACTATTACAGGTTACAGGCTAGGAGCAATAATATTACAGGTTACAGGCTAGGAGCAATACTATTACAGGTTACAGGCTAGCAGCAATATTATTACAAGTTAGCAGCAATAATATTACAGGCTAGCAGCAATACTATTACAGGTTACAGGCTAGCAGCAATACTATTACATGTTACAGGCTAGCAGCAATACTATAACAGGTTACAGGCTAGCAGCAATACTATTACAGGTTACAGGCTAGCAGCAATACTATTACAGGTTACAGGCTAGCAGCAATACTATTACAGGTTACAGGCTAGCAGCAATACTATTACAGGCTAGCAGCAATACTATTACAGGTTACAGGCTAGCAGCAATACTATTACAGGTTACAGGCTAGCAGCAATACTACTACAGGTTACAGGCTAGCAGCAATACTATTACAGATACAGCTAGCAGCAATACCTATTACAGGTTACAGGCTAGCAGCAATACTATTACAGGTACAGGCTAGCAGCAATACTATTACAGTTACAGGCTAGCAGCAATACTATTACAGGTTACAGGCTAGCAGCAATACTATTACAGTTACAGGCTAGCAGCAATACTATTACAGGTTACAGGCTAGCAGCAATCTACTAAACTACAGGCTAGCAGCAATACTATTACAGGCTAGCAGCAATACTATACAGGCTAGCAGCAATACTATTACAGGTAAGGCTAGCAGCAATACTATTACAGGTTACAGGCTAGCAGCAATACTATTACAGGTTACAGGCTAGCAGCAATACTATTACAGGTTACAGGCTAGCAGCAATATTATTGCAGGCTAGCAGCAATACTATTACAGGTTACAGGCTAGCAGCAATACTATTACAGGTTACAGGTTAGCAGCAATACTATTACAGGTTACAGGATAGCAGCAATACTACTACAGGTTACAGTCTAGCAGCAATAATATTACAGGCTAGCAGCAATACTATTACAGGTTACACGCTAGCAGCAATACTAGTACAGGTTACAGGCTAGCAGCAATACTATTACAGGCTAGCAGCATAACTGTTACAGGTTACAGGCTAGCAGCAATACTGTTACAGGTTACAGGCTAGCAGCTTTACTATTACAGGTTACATTCTAGCAGCAATACTAATACAGGTTACAGGCTAGCAGCAATACTATTACAGGCTAGCAGCAATACTATTACAGGTTACAGGCTAGCAGCAATACTATTACAGGTTACAGGCTATCAGCAATACTATTACAGGTTACAGGCTAGCAGCAAAATTTTTACAGGCTAGCAGCAATATAATTACAGGTTACAGGCTATCAGCAATACTATTACAGGTTACAAGCTAGCAGCAATACTATTACAGGTTACAGGCTAGCAGCAATACTATTACAGATTACAGGCTAGCAGCAATACTATTACAGGTTACAGGCTAGCAGCAATACTACTACAGGTTACAGGCTAGCAGCAATACTATTACAGGCTAGCAGCAATACTATTACAGGCTACAGGCTAGCAGCAATACTATTACAGGTTACAGACTAGCAGAAATACAATTACAGGTTACAGGCTAGCAGCAATACTATTACAGGTTACAGGCTACAAGCAGTAATATTACAGGCTACAGGCTAGCAGCAATACTATTACAGGCTAGCAGCAATACTATTACAGGCTAGCAGCAATACTATTACAGGTTACAGGCTAGCAGCAATACTATTACAGGTTACAGGCTAGCAGCAATACTATTACAGGTTACAGGTTAGCAGCAATACTAGTACAGGTTACAGGCTAGCAGCAATACTATTACAGGCTAGCAGCAATACTATTACAGGTAACAGGCTAGCAGCAATACTATTACAGGTTACAGGCTAGCAGCAATACTATAACAGGCTAGCAGCAATACTATTACAGGCTATCAGCAATACTATTACAGGCTAGCAGCAATACTATTAAAGGCTAGCAGCAATACTATTACAGGTTACAGGCTAGCAGCAATACTATTACAGGTTACAGGCTAGCAGCAATATTATTACAGGTTACAGGCTAGCAGCAATACTATTACAGGCTAGCAGCAATACTATTACAGGTAACAGGCTAGCAGCAATATTATTACAGGTTACAGGCTAGCAGCAATACTATTAAAGGTTACAGGCTAGCAGCAATACTATTACAGGCTACAGGCTAGCAGCAATACTATTACAGGTTGAAGGCTAGCAGCAATTCTATTACAGGCTAGCAGCAATACTATTACAGTATACAGGCTAGCAGCAATACTATTATATTTTACAGTCTAGCAGCAATACTATTACAGGTTACAGGCTAGCAGCAGTACTATTACAGGTTACAGGCTAGCAGCAATATTATTGCAGGCTAGCAGCAATACTGTTACAGGTTACAGGCTAGCAGCAATACTATTACAGGTTACAGGTTAGCAGCAATACTATTACAGGTTACAGGATAGCAGCAATACTACTACAGGTTACAGTCTAGCAGCAATAATATTACAGGCTAGCAGCAATACTATTACAGGTTACACGCTAGCAGCAATACTAGTACAGGTTACAGGCTAGCAGCAATACTATTACAGGCTAGCAGCATAACTGTTACAGGTTACAGGCTAGCAGCAATACTGTTACAGGTTACAGGCTAGCAGCTTTATTATTACAGGTTACAGGCTAGCAGCAATACTAATACAGGTTACAGGCTAGCAGCAATAATATTACAGGCTAGCAGCAATATTACATGTTACAGGCTAGCAGCAATACTATTACAGGTTACAGGCTAGCAGCAATACTATTACAGGTTACAGGCTAGCAGTAATACTATTACAGGTTACAGGCTAGCAGCAATACTATTACAGGTTACAGGCTAGCAGCAATACTATTACAGGCTAGCAGCAATACTATTACAGGCTACAGGCAAGCAGCAATACCAATACAGATTACAAGCTAGTAGCATTACTATTACAGGCTAGCAGCAATACTATTACAGGCTAGCTGCAATACTATTACAGGCTAGCAGCAATACTATTAAAGGCTAGCAGCAATACTATTACAGGCTAGCAGCAAAACTATTACAGGTTACAGGCTAGCAGCAATACTTTTACAGGTTACAGGCTAGCAGCAATACTATTACAGGTTACAGGCTAGCTGCAATACTATTACAGGTTACAGGCTAGCAGCAATACTATTACAGGTTACAGGCTAGCAGCAATACTATTACAGGTTACAGGCTAGCAGCAGTATTATTACAAGCTAGCAGCAATACTAATACAGGTTACAGGCTAGCAGCAATACTATTACAGGTTACAGGCTAGCAGCAATACTATTACAGGCTACAGGCTAGCAGCAATACTATTACAGGTTACAGTCTAGCAGCAATACTATTACAGGTTACAGGCTAGCAGCAATACTGCTACAGGTTACAGGCTAGCAGCAATACTATTACAGGCTAGCAGGAATACTATTACAGGTCACAGGCTAGCAGCAATACTATTACAGGTTACAGGCTAGCAGCAATACTATTACAGGTTAAAGGATAGCAGCGTTACTATTGCAGGTTACAGGCTAGCAGCAATAATATTACAGGTTTTAAACTAGCAGCAATATTACTACAGGTTACAGGCTAGCAGCAATATTATTACAGGTTAGCAGCAATACTATTACAGGTCACAGGCTAGCAGCAATACTATTACAGGTTACAGGCTAGCAGCAATACTATTACAGGTTACAGGCTAGCAGCGTTACTATTGCAGGTTACAGGCTAGCAGCAATACTATTACAGGTTACAGGCTAGCAGCAATACTATTACAGGTTACAGGCTAGCAGAATAACTACTAAAGGTTTCAGGCTAGCAGCATTACTATTACAGGCTAGCAGAAATTTTATTACAGGTTACAGGCTAGCAACAATACTATTACAGGTTACAGGCTAGCAGCAATACTATTACAGGTTACAGTCTAGCAGCGTTACTATTGCAGGTTACAGGCTAGCAGCAATGCTATTACAGGTTACAGGCTAACAGCAATATTTCTACAGGTTACAGGCTAGCAGCAAAACTATTACAAACTACAGGCTAGCAGCAATACTATTACAGGCTAGCAGCAGTACTATTACAGGTTACAGGCTAGCAGCAATACTATTACAGGCTAGCAGCAATACTATTACAGGTTACAGGCTAGCAGCAATACTATTACAGGTTACAGGCTAGCAGCAATACTATTACAGGTTACAGGCTAGCAGCAATACTATTACAGGCTAGCAGCAATACTATTACAGGTTACAGGCTAGCAGGAATACTATTACAGGTTACAGGCTAGCAGCAATACTATTACAGGTTACAGGCAAGCAGCATTACTAGTACAGGTTACAGGCTAGCAGCAATACTATTACAGGCTAGCAGCAATAATATTACAGGTAAAAGGCTAGCAGCAATACTATTACAGGTTACATGCTAGCAGCAATACTATTACAGGCTAGCAGCAATACTATTACAGGCTATCAGCAATACTATTACAGGCTAGCAGCAATACTATTACAGGCTAGCAGCAATTCTATTACAGGCTAGCAGCAATACTATTACAGGTTACAGGCTAGCAGCAATACTATTACAGGTTACAGGCTAGCAGCAATACTATTACAGGTTACAGGCTAGCAGCAATACTATTACAGGCTAGCAGCAATACTATTACAGGTAACAGGCTAGCAGCAATACTATTACAGGTTACAGGCTAGCAGCAATACTATTACAGGTTACAGGCTAGCAGCAATACTTTTACAGGGTACAGGCTCGCAGCAATACTATTACAGGCTAGCAGCAATACTATTAAAGACTAGCAGCAATACTATTACAGGCTAGCAGCAATACTATTACAGGTTACAGGCTGGCAGCAATACTATTACAGGTTACAGGCTAGCTGCAATACTATTACAGGTTACAGGCTAGCAGCAATAATATTACAGGTTACAGGCTAGGAGCAATACTATTACAGGTTACAGGCTAGCAGCAATATTATTACAAGTTAGCAGCAATAATATTACAGGCTAGCAGCAATACTATTACAGGTTACATGCTAGCAGCAATACTATAACAGGTTACAGGCTAGCAGCAATACTATTACAGGTTACAGGCTAGCAGCAATACTATTACAGGTTACAGGCTAGCAGCAATACTATTACAGGTTACAGGCTAGCAGCAACACTATTACAGGCTAGCAGCAATACTATTACAGGCAACAGGATAGCAGCAATACTATTACAGGTTACAGGCGAGCAGCAATATTATTACAGGTTACAGGCTAGCAGCAATATTATTAAAGCCTAGCAGCATTACTATTACAGGTAACAGGCTAGCAGCAATACTATTACAGGTTACAGGCTAGCAGCAATACTATTACATGTCACAGGCTAGCAGCAATACTATTACAGGTTACAAGCTAGCAGCAATACTATTACAGGTTACAGGCTAGCAGCGTTACTATTGCAGGTTCCAGTCTAGTAGCAATACTACTAAAGGTCACAGGCTAGCAGCAATACTATTACAGGTTACAGGCTAGCAGCAATACTATTACAGGTTACAGGATAGCAGCAATACTATTACAGGTTTCAGGCGAGCAGCAATATTATTACAGGTTACAGGCTAGCAGCAATACTATTACAGGCTAGCAGCAATACTATTACAGGTTACAAGCTAGCAGCAATACTATTACAGGTTACAGGCTAGCAGCAATACTATCACAGATTACAGGCTAGCAGCAATATTATTAATGCCTAGCAGCAATTCTATTACAGGTTACAGGCTAGGAGCAATACTATTACAGATTACAGGCTAGCAGGATTACTATTACAGGTTGTTTGCTAGCAGCAACACATTTACAGGCTAGCAGCAATACTATTACAGGTTACAAGCTAGCAGCAATACCAATACAGGTTACAGGCTAGCAGCAATACTATTACAGGTTACAGGCTAGCAGCAATACTTTTACAGGTTACAGGCTAGCAGCAATACTATTACAGGCTAGCAGCAATACTTTTACAGGTAACAGGCTAGCAGCAATACTATTACAGGTTACAGGCTAGCAGCATTACTATTACAGATTACAGGTTAGCAGCAATACCATTACAGGTTACAGGCTAGCAGCAATACTATTACAGGTTACAGGCTAGCAAAATAACTACTATAGGTTTCAGGCTAGCAGCATTACTATTACAGGCTAGCAGCAATACTATTACAGGTTATAGGCTAGCAGCAGTACTATTACAGGTTACAGGCTAGCAGCAATACTATTACAGGTTACAGTCTAGCAGCGTTACTATTGCAGGTTACAGGCTAGCAGCAATGCTATTACAGGTTACAGGCTAACAGCAATACTTCTACAGGTTACAGGCTAGCAGCAAAACTATTAAAAACTACAGGCTAGCAGCAATACTATTACAGGCTAGCACCAATACTATTAAAGGCTAGCAGCAATAATATAAGAGGCTAGCAGCAATACTATTACAGGTTACAGGGTAGCAGCAATACTATTACAGGTTACAGGCTAGCAGCAATACTATTACAGGTTACAGGCTAGCAGCAATACTATTACAGGCTAGCAGCAATACTATTACAGGTAACAGGCTAGCAGCAATACTATTACAGGTTAAAGGCTAGCAGCAATACTATTACAGGTTACAGGCTAGCAGCAATACTATTACAGGTTACAGGCTAGCAGCAATACTATTACAGGCTAGCAGCAATACAATTACAGGCTAGCAGCAATACTATTACAGGCTAGCAGCAATACTATTAAAGACTAGCAGCAATACTATTACAGGCTAGCAGCAATACTATTACAGGTTACAGGCTGGCAGCAATACTATTACAGGTTACAGGCTAGCTGCAATACTATTACAGGTTACAGGCTAGGAGCAATAATATTACAGGTTACAGGCTAGGAGCAACACTATTACAGGTTACAGGCTAGCAGCAATATTATTACAAGTTAGCAGCAATAATATTACAGGCTAGCAGCAATACTATTACAGGTTACAGGCTAGCAGCAATACTATTACATGTTACAGGCTAGCAGCAATACTATAACAGGTTACAGGCTAGCAGCAATTCTATTACAGGTTACAGGCTAGCAGCAATTCTATTACAGGTTACAGGCTAGCAGCAATACTATTACAGGTTACAGGCTAGCAGCAATACTATTACAGGTTATAGGCTAGCAGCAATACTATTACAGGCTAGCAACAATACTATTACAGGTAACAGGATAGCAGCAATACTATTACAGGTTACAGGCGAGCAGCAATATTATTACAGGTTACAGGCTAGCAGCAATATTATTAAAGCCTAGCAGCAATACTATTACAGGTTACAAGCTAGCAGCAATACTATTACAGGTTACAGGCTAGCAGCGTTACTATTGCAGGTTCCAGTCTAGCAGCAATACTACTAAAGGTCACAGGCTAGCAGCAATACTATTACAGGTTACAGGCTAGCAGCAATACTATTACAGGTTACAGGATAGCAGCAATACTATTACAGGTTACAGGCGAGCAGCAATATTATTACAGGTTACAGGCTAGCAGCAATACTATTACAGGCTAGCAGCAATACTATTACAGGTTACAGGCTAGCAGCATTACTATTACAGGTTACAGGCTAGCAGCAATACTATTACAGGTTACAGGCTAGCAGCAATACTATTACAGGCTAGCAGCAATACTATTACAGGTTACAGGCTAGCAGCAGTACTATTACAGGTTACAGGCTAGCAGCAATACTATCACAGATTACAGGCTAGCAGCAATATTACAGGTTACAGGCTAGCAGCAATACTATTACAGGTTACAGGCTAGCAGCAATACTATTACAGGTTACAGGCTAGCAGCAATACTATTACAGGTTACAGGCTAGCAGCAATATTATTACAGGCTAGCAGCAATACTATTACAGGTTACAGGCTAGCAGCAATACTATTACAGGCTAGCAGCAATACTATTACAGGTTACAGGCTAGCAGCAATACTATTACAGGTTACAGGCTAGCAGCAATACTATTACAGGCTAGCAGCAATACTATTACAGGTTACAGGCTAGCAGCAATACTATTACAGGTTACAGGCTAGCAGCAATACTATTACAGGTTACAGGCTAGCAGCAATACTATTACAGGTTACAGGCTAGCAGCAATACTATTACAGGTTACAGGCTAGCAGCAATACTATTACAGGTTACAGGCTAGCAGCAATACTATTACAGGTTACAGGCTAGCAGCAATACTATTACAGGCTAGCAGCAATACTATTAAAGGCTAGCAGCAATAATATAAGAGGCTAGCAGCAATACTATTACAGGTTACAGGGTATCAGCAATACTATTACAGGTAACAGGCTAGCAGCAATACTATTACAGGTTACAGGCTAGCAGCAATACTATTACAGGCTAGCAGCAATACTATTACAGGTAACAGGCTAGCAGCAATACTATTACAGGTTAAAGGCTAGCAGCAATACTATTACAGGTTACAGGCTAGCAGCAATACTATTACAGGTTACAGGCTAGCAGCAATACTTTTACAGGCTAGCCGCAATACAATTACAGGCTAGCAGCAATACTATTACAGGCTAGCAGCAATACTATTAAAGACTAGCAGCAATACTATTACAGGCTAGCAGCAAAACTATTACAGGTTACAGGCTGGCAGCAATACTATTACAGGTTACAGGCTAGCTGCAATACTATTACAGGTTACATGCTAGGAGCAATAATATTACAGGTTACAGGCTAGGAGCAACACTATTACAGGTTACAGGCTAGCAGCAATATTATTACAAGTTAGCAGCAATAATATTACAGACTAGCAGCAACACTATTACAGGTTACAGTCTAGCAGCAATACTATTACATGTTACAGGCTAGCAGCAATACTATAACAGGTTACAGGCTAGCAGCAATTCTATTACCGGTTACAGGCTAGCAGCAATACTATTACAGGTTACAGGCTAGCAGCAATACTATTGCAGGCTAGCAGCAATACTATTACAGGTTACAGGCTAGCAGCAATACTATTACAGGTTATAGGCTAGCAGCAATACTATTACAGGCTAGCAGCAATACTATTACAGGTAACAGGATAGCAGCAATACTATTACAGGTTACAGGCGAGCAGCAATATTATTACAGGTTACAGGCTAGCAGCAATACTATTAGTTACAGCCTAGCAGCAATACTATTACAGGTTACAAGGCTAGCAGCAATACTATTACAGGTTACAGGCTAGCAGCGATACTATTGCAGGTTCCAGGCTAGCAGCAATACTATTACAGCTAGCAGCAATACTATTACAGGTTACAGGCTAGCAGCAATACTATTACAGGTTACAGGCTAGCAGCAATACTATACAGGTTACAGGCTAGCAGCAATACTATTAAAGGTTACAGGCTAGCAGCAATACTATTACAGGTTACAGGCTAGGAGCAATACTATTACAGGTTACAGGCTAGCAGCAAACTATTACAGGTTACAGGCTAGCAGCAATATTATTACAAGCTAGCAGCAATACAATACAGTTACAGGCTAGCAGCAATACTATTACAGGTTTCAGGCTAGCAGCAATACTATTACATGTTACAGGCTAGCAGCAATACTATTACAGGTTACAGGCTAGCAGCAATTCTATTACAGGTTACAGGCTAGCAGCAATACTATTACAGGTTACAGGCTAGCAGCAATACTATTACAGGTTACAGGCTAGCAGCAATACTATTACAGGTTCAGGCTAGCAGCAATACTATTACAGGTTACAGGCAGCAATACTATTACAGGTTACAGGCTAGCAGCAATACTATTACAGGTTACAGGCTAGCAGCAATACTATTACAGGTTACAGGCTAGCAGCAATATTATTAAAGGCTAGCAGCAATACTATTACAGGTTACAGGCTAGCAGCAATACTATTACAGGTTACAGGCTAGCAGCAATACTATTACAGGTTCAGGCTAGCAGCAATACTATTACAGGTTACAGGCTAGCAGCAATACTATTACAGGTTACAGGCTAGCAGCAATACTATTACAGGTTACAGGCTAGCAGCAATACTATTACAGGTTACAGGCTAGCAGCAATACTATTACAGGTTACAGGCTAGCAGCAATACTATTACAGGCTAGCAGCAATACTATTACAGGTTACAGGCTAGCAGCAATACTATTACAGGTTACAGGCTAGCAGCAATACTATTACAGGTTACAGGCTAGCAGCAATACTATTACAGGCTAGCAGCAATACTATTACAGGTTACAGGCTAGCAGCAGTACTATTACAGGTTACAGGCTAGCAGCAATACTATCACAGATTACAGGCTAGCAGCAATATTATTAAAGCCTAGCAGCAATTCTATTACAGGTTACAGGCTAGGAGCAATACTATTACAGATTACAGGCTAGCAGCAATACTATTACAGGTTGTTTGCTAGCAGCAACACTTTTACAGGCTAGCAGCAATACTATTACAGGTTACAAGCTAGCAGCAATACCAATACAGGTTACAGGCTAGCAGCAATACTATTACAGGTTTCAGGCTAGCAGCAATACTATTACAGGTTACAGGCTAGCAGCAATAATATTACAGGCTAGCAGCAATACTATTACAGGTTACAGTCTAGCAGCAATACTATTACAGGTTACAGGCTAGCAGCATTACTATTACAGGTTACAGGTAGCAGCAATACCATTACAGGTTACAGGCTAGCAGCAATACTATTACAGGTTACAGGCTAGCAGAATAACTACTATAATTTCACTATTACAGGCTAGCAGCAATACTATTACAGGCTATCAGCAATACTATTACAGGCTAGCAGCCATACTATTAAAGGCTAGCAGCAATAATATAAGAGGCTAGCAGCAATACTATTACAGGTTACAGGGTAGCAGCAATACTATTACAGGTTACAGGCTAGCAGCAATACTATTACAGGTTACAGGCTAGCAGCAATACTATTACAGGCTAGCAGCAATACTATTACAGGTAACAGGCTAGCAGCAATACTATTACAGGTTAAAGGCTAGCAGCAATACTATTACAGGTTACAGGCTAGCAGCAATACTATTACAGGTTACAGGCTAGCAGCAATACTATTACAGGCTAGCAGCAATACAATTACAGGCTAGCAGCAATACTATTACAGGCTAGCAGCAATACTATTAAAGACTAGCAGCAATACTATTACAGGCTAGCAGCAATACTATTACAGGTTACAGGCTGGCAGCAATACTATTACAGGTTACAGGCTAGCTGCAATACTATTACAGGTTACAGGCTAGCAGCAATACTATTACAGGTTACAGGCTAGCAGCAATACTATTACAGGTTACAGGCTAGCAGCAATACTATTACAAGTTAGCAGCAATAATATTACAGGCTAGCAGCAATACTATTACAGGTTACAGGCTAGCAGCAATACTATTACAGGTTACAGGCTAGCAGCAATACTATTACAGGTTACAGGCTAGCAGCAATACTATTACAGGTTACAGGCTAGCAGCAATACTATTACAGGTTACAGGCTAGCAGCAATACTATTACAGGCTAGCAGCAATACTATTACAGGTTACAGGCTAGCAGCAATACTATTACAGGTTACAGGCTAGCAGCAATACTATTACAGGCTAGCAGCAATACTATTACAGGTTACAGGCTAGCAGCAATACTATTACAGGTTACAGGCTAGCAGCAATACTATTACAGGTTACAGGCTAGCAGCAATACTATTACAGGTTACAGGCTAGCAGCAATACTATTACAGGTTACAGGCTAGCAGCAATACTATTACAGGTTACAGGCTAGCAGCAATACTATTACAGGTTACAGGCTAGCAGCAATACTATTACAGGCTAGCAGCAATACTATTACAGGTTACAGGCTAGCAGCAATACTATTACAGGTTACAGGCTAGCAGCAATACTATTACAGGTTACAGGCTAGCAGCAATACTATTACAGGTTACAGGCTAGCAGCAATACTATTACAGGTTACAGGCTAGCAGCAATACTATTACAGGTTACAGGCTAGCAGCAATACTATTACAGGTTACAGGCTAGCAGCAATATTATTACAAGTTAGCAGCAATACTATTACAGGCTAGCAGCAATACTATTACAGGTTACAGGCTAGCAGCAATACTATTACAGGTTACAGGCTAGCAGCAATACTATTACAGGTTACAGGCTAGCAGCAATACTATTACAGGTTACAGGCTAGCAGCAATACTATTACAGGTTACAGGCTAGCAGCAATACTATTACAGGTTACAGGCTAGCAGCAATACTATTACAGGTTATAGGCTAGCAGCAATACTATTACAGGCTAGCAACAATACTATTACAGGTAACAGGATAGCAGCAATACTATTACAGGTTACAGGCGAGCAGCAATATTATTACAGGTTACAGGCTAGCAGCAATATTATTAAAGCCTAGCAGCAATACTATTACAGGTTACAAGCTAGCAGCAATACTATTACAGGTTACAGGCTAGCAGCGTTACTATTGCAGGTTCCAGTCTAGCAGCAATACTACTAAAGGTCACAGGCTAGCAGCAATACTATTACAGGTTACAGGCTAGCAGCAATACTATTACAGGTTACAGGATAGCAGCAATACTATTACAGGTTACAGGCGAGCAGCAATATTATTACAGGTTACAGGCTAGCAGCAATACTATTACAGGCTAGCAGCAATACTATTACAGGTTACAGGCTAGCAGCATTACTATTACAGGTTACAGGCTAGCAGCAATACTATTACAGGTTACAGGCTAGCAGCAATACTATTACAGGCTAGCAGCAATACTATTACAGGTTACAGGCTAGCAGCAGTACTATTACAGGTTACAGGCTAGCAGCAATACTATCACAGATTACAGGCTAGCAGCAATATTATTAAAGCCTAGCAGCAATTCTATTACAGGTTACAGGCTAGGAGCAATACTATTACAGATTACAGGCTAGCAGCAATACTATTACAGGTTGTTTGCTAGCAGCAACATTTTTACAGGCTAGCAGCAATACTATTACAGGTTACAAGCTAGCAGCAATACCAATACAGGTTACATGCTAGCAGCAATACTATTACAGGTTTCAGGCTAGCAGCAATACTATTACAGGTTACAGGCTAGCAGCAATAATATTACAGGCTAGCAGCAATACTATTACAGGTTACAGTCTAGCAGCAATACTATTACAGGTTACAGGCTAGCAGCATTACTATTACAGGTTACAGGTTAGCAGCAATACCATTACAGGTTTCAGGCTAGCAGCAATACTATTACAGGTTACAGGCTAGCAGAATAACTACTATAAATTTCACTATTACAGGCTAGCACCAATACTATTACAGGCTATCAGCAATACTATTACAGGCTAGCAGCAATACTATTAAAGGCTAGCAGCAATAATATAAGAGGCTAGCAGCAATACTATTACAGGTTACAGGGTATCAGCAATACTATTACAGGTTACAGGCTAGCAGCAATACTATTACAGGTTACAGGCTAGCAGCAATACTATTACAGGCTAGCAGCAATACTATTACAGGTAACAGGCTAGCAGCAATACTATTACAGGTTAAAGGCTAGCAGCAATACTATTACAGGTTACAGGCTAGCAGCAATACTATTACAGGTTACAGGCTAGCAGCAATACTATTACAGGCTAGCAGCAATACAATTACAGGCTAGCAGCAATACTATTACAGGCTAGCAGCAATACTATTAAAGACTAGCAGCAATACTATTACAGGCTAGCAGCAATACTATTACAGGTTACAGGCTGGCAGCAATACTATTACAGGTTACAGGCTAGCTGCAATACTATTACAGGTTACATGCTAGGAGCAATAATATTACAGGTTACAGGCTAGGAGCAACACTATTACAGGTTACAGGCTAGCAGCAATATTATTACAAGTTAGCAGCAATAATATTACAGGCTAGCAGCAACACTATTACAGGTTACAGGCTAGCAGCAATACTATTACATGTTACAGGCTAGCAGCAATACTATAACAGGTTACAGGCTAGCAGCAATTCTATTACCGGTTACAGGCTAGCAGCAATACTATTACAGGTTACAGGCTAGCAGCAATACTATTGCAGGCTAGCAGCAATACTATTACAGGTTACAGGCTAGCAGCAATACTATTACAGGTTATAGGCTAGCAGCAATACTATTACAGGCTAGCAGCAATACTATTGCAGGTAACAGGATAGCAGCAATACTATTACAGGTTACAGGCTAGCAGCAATACTATTACAGGTTACAGGCTAGCAGCAATACTATTGCAGGTTCCAGTCTAGCAGCAATACTATTACAGGTAACAGGATAGCAGCAATACTATTACAGGTTACAGGCGAGCAGCAATATTATTACAGGTTACAGGCTAGCAGCAATATTATTAAAGCCTAGCAGCATTACTATTACAGGTAACAGGCTAGCAGCAATACTATTACAGGTTACAGGCTAGCAGCAATACTATTACATGTCACAGGCTAGCAGCAATACTATTACAGGTTACAAGCTAGCAGCAATACTATTACAGGTTACAGGCTAGCAGCGTTACTATTGCAGGTTCCAGTCTAGCAGCAATACTACTAAAGGTCACAGGCTAGCAGCAATACTATTACAGGTTACAGGCTAGCAGCAATACTATTACAGGTTACAGGATAGCAGCAATACTATTACAGGTTACAGGCGAGCAGCAATATTATTACAGGTTACAGGCTAGCAGCAATACTATTACAGGCTAGCAGCAATACTATTACAGGTTACAAGCTAGCAGCAATACTATTACAGGTTACAGGCTAGCAGCAATACTATCACAGATTACAGGCTAGCAGCAATATTATTAATGCCTAGCAGCAATTCTATTACAGGTTACAGGCTAGGAGCAATACTATTACAGATTACAGGCTAGCAGGATTACTATTACAGGTTGTTTGCTAGCAGCAACACATTTACAGGCTAGCAGCAATACTATTACAGGTTACAAGCTAGCAGCAATACCAATACAGGTTACAGGCTAGCAGCAATACTATTACAGGTTACAGGCTAGCAGCAATACTATTACAGGTTACAGGCTAGCAGCAATACTATTACAGGCTAGCAGCAATACTTTTACAGGTAACAGGCTAGCAGCAATACTATTACAGGTTACAGGCTAGCAGCATTACTATTACAGATTACAGGTTAGCAGCAATACCATTACAGGTTACAGGCTAGCAGCAATACTATTACAGGTTACAGGCTAGCAGAATAACTACTATAGGTTTCAGGCTAGCAGCATTACTATTACAGGCTAGCAGCAATACTATTACAGGTTATAGGCTAGCAGCAATACTATTACAGGTTACAGGCTAGCAGCAATACTATTACAGGTTACAGTCTAGCAGCGTTACTATTGCAGGTTACAGGCTAGCAGCAATGCTATTACAGGTTACAGGCTAACAGCAATACTTCTACAGGTTACAGGCTAGCAGCAAAACTATTACAAACTACAGGCTAGCAGCAATACTATTACAGGCTAGCAGCAATACTATTACAGGTTACAGGCTAGCAGCAATACTATTACAGGCTAGCAGCAATACTATTACAGGTTACAGGCTAGCAGCAATACTATTACAGGTTACAGGCTAGCAGCAATACTATTACAGGTTACAGGCTAGCAGCAATACTATTACAGGCTAGCAGCAATACTATTACAGGTTACAGGCTAGCAGCAATACTATTACAGGTTACAGGCTAGCAGCAATACTATTACAGGTTACAGGCTAGCAGCAATACTATTACAGGTTACAGGCTAGCAGCAATACTATTACAGGCTAGCAGCAATACAATTACAGGCTAGCAGCAATACTATTACAGGCTAGCAGCAATACTATTAAAGACTAGCAGCAATACTCTTACAGGCTAGCAGCAATACTATTACAGGTTACAGGCTGGCAGCAATACTATTACAGGTTACAGGCTAGCTGCAATACTATTACAGGTTACAGGCTAGGAGCAATAATATTACAGGTTACAGGCTAGGAGCAACACTATTACAGGTTACAGGCTAGCAGCAATATTATTACAAGTTAGCAGCAATAATATTACAGGCTAGCAGCAATACTATTACAGGTTACAGGCTAGCAGCAATACTATTACATGTTACAGGCTAGCAGCAATACTATAACAGGTTACAGGCTAGCAGCAATTCTATTACAGGTTACAGGCTAGCAGCAATTCTATTACAGGTTACAGGCTAGCAGCAATACTATTACAGGTTACAGGCTAGCAGCAATACTATTACAGGTTATAGGCTAGCAGCAATACTATTACAGGCTAGCAACAATACTATTACAGGTAACAGGATAGCAGCAATACTATTACAGGTTACAGGCGAGCAGCAATATTATTACAGGTTACAGGCTAGCAGCAATATTATTAAAGCCTAGCAGCAATACTATTACAGGTTACAAGCTAGCAGCAATACTATTACAGGTTACAGGCTAGCAGCAATACTACTAAAGGTCACAGGCTAGCAGCAATACTATTACAGGTTACAGGCTAGCAGCAATACTATTACAGGTTACAGGATAGCAGCAATACTATTACAGGTTACAGGCGAGCAGCAATATTATTACAGGTTACAGGCTAGCAGCAATACTATTACAGGCTAGCAGCAATACTATTACAGGTTACAGGCTAGCAGCATTACTATTACAGGTTACAGGCTAGCAGCAATACTATTACAGGTTACAGGCTAGCAGCAATACTATTACAGGCTAGCAGCAATACTATTACAGGTTACAGGCTAGCAGCAGTACTATTACAGGTTACAGGCTAGCAGCAATACTATCACAGATTACAGGCTAGCAGCAATATTATTAAAGCCTAGCAGCAATTCTATTACAGGTTACAGGCTAGGAGCAATACTATTACAGATTACAGGCTAGCAGCAATACTATTACAGGTTGTTTGCTAGCAGCAGCATTTTTACAGGCTAGCAGCAATACTATTACAGGTTACAAGCTAGCAGCAATACCAATACAGGTTACATGCTAGCAGCAATACTATTACAGGTTTCAGGCTAGCAGCAATACTATTACAGGTTACAGGCTAGCAGCAATAATATTACAGGCTAGCAGCAATACTATTAAAGGTTACAGTCTAGCAGCAATACTATTACAGGTTACAGGCTAGCAGCATTACTATAACAGGTTACAGGTTAGCAGCAATACCATTACAAGTTTCAGGCTAGCAACAATACTATTACAGGTTACAGGCTAGCAGAATAACTACTATAAATTTCACTATTACAGGCTAGCACCAATAACATTACAGGCTATCAGCAATACTATTACAGGCTAGCAGCAATACTATTAAAGGCTAGCAGCAATAATATAAGAGGCTAGCAGCAATACTATTACAGGTTACAGGGTATCAGCAATACTATTACAGGTTACAGGCTTGCAGCAATACTATTACAGGTTACAGGCTAGCAGCAATACTATTACAGGCTAGCAGCAATACTATTACATGTAACAGGCTAGCAGCAATACTATTACAGGTTAAAGGCTAGCAGCAATACTATTACAGGTTACAGGCTAGCAGCAATACTATTACAGGTTACAGGCTAGCAGCAATACTATTACAGGCTAGCAGCAATACAATTACAGGCTAGCAGCAATACTATTACAGGCTAGCAGCAATACTATTAAAGACTAGCAGCAATACTATTACAGGCTAGCAGCAATACTATTACAGGTTACAGGCTGGCAGCAATACTATTACAGGTTACAGGCTAGCTGCAATACTATTACAGGTTACATGCTAGGAGCAATAATATTACAGGTTACAGGCTAGGAGCAACACTATTACAGGTTACAGGCTAGCAGCAATATTATTACAAGTTAGCAGCAATAATATTACAGGCTAGCAGCAACACTATTACAGGTTACAGGCTAGCAGCAATACTATTACATGTTACAGGCTAGCAGCAATACTATAACAGGTTACAGGCTAGCAGCAATTCTATTACCGGTTACAGGCTAGCAGCAATACTATTACAGGTTACAGGCTAGCAGCAATACTATTGCAGGCTAGCAGCAATACTATTACAGGTTACAGGCTAGCAGCAATACTATTACAGGTTATAGGCTAGCAGCAATACTATTACAGGCTAGCAGCAATACTATTGCAGGTAACAGGATAGCAGCAATACTATTACAGGTTACAGGCGAGCAGCAATATTATTACAGGTTACAGGCTAGCAGCAATACTATTGCAGGTTCCAGTCTAGCAGCAATACTATTGCAGGTAACAGGATAGCAGCAATACTATTACAGGTTACAGGCGAGCAGCAATATTATTACAGGTTACAGGCTAGCAGCAATATTATTAAAGCCTAGCAGCATTACTATTACAGGTAACAGGCTAGCAGCAATACTATTACAGGTTACAGGCTAGCAGCAATACTATTACATGTCACAGGCTAGCAGCAATACTATTACAGGTTACAAGCTAGCAGCAATACTATTACAGGTTACAGGCTAGCAGCGTTATTATTGCAGGTTCCAGTCTAGTAGCAATACTACTAAAGGTCACAGGCTAGCAGCAATACTATTACAGGTTACAGGCTAGCAGCAATACTATTACAGGTTACAGGATAGCAGCAATACTAATACTATCAACTCAGCTGTGACAGATGTCGCCACTGAGATCCTTGGCAAGCACCGACCAAAGAAGAAGCTGTGGATCACACCTGAACTTTTGGATCTGTGTGATAAACGAAGAGAGATGAAAAAGAAAAAGAACACCTCACAGGGAGCTGATGTCTACCGAAAAATCAACAATGACATCCGAAAAGGCATGCTCACAGCAAAGGAGAACTGGATAGAAGATCAATGCCAGGAAATAGAGAACAGTCTGAACAAGAACAACAGCAAGAAGGCCTACCAGACTGTGAAGTGGCTGACAAGTGTCAAACAGCCCAAAGTCTCCACTATCCAAAGCAAGTCTGGCATATGCCTTACAGAAGAACAAGAAGTCTTGGACAGATGGACAGAGTACTGCTCTGACCTTTACAACCATACACCAAATGGAGACCCATCAGTTCTAGCATGTCCCAAGAACAGAGAAGAAGAAGAAATCCTCCCAATTCTCCGGGAAGAAGTTGAGGCAGCAGTGCAAGCGCTAAAGAAAGGGAAGTCAGCGGGAGTGGACAACATACCCGCGGAACTGCTACAAGCAGGAGGAGAAGCGATGATTGATGCCCTCACCATTATCTGTAACAAGAACTGGCAGAGTGGGGAGTGGCCTATACCATGGACCCAGTCGCTTGTCATCACTCTTCCCAAAAAAGGTAACCTTCAGGAGTGTGAAAATTACCGGACCATCAGCCTCATCAGCCATCCCAGCAAGGTCCTCCTGAAAATAATACTCAACAGGTTGAAACCCCAAGCTGAACAAATCATAGCTGAAGAACAAGCAGGATTCAGGGCAGGGCGAAGTACCACTGAGCAGATTTTCAACCTCAGAATAATCTGTGAGAAATACCTACAGCACCAACAACATCTATATCATGTGTTCATAGACTTCAAGAAGGCGTTTGACCGAGTCTGGCATGCAGCTCTATGGGCAACAATGAAAGTGTACAACATCAGCCCTAAAATTATTGAAGTCATCAAAAGCCTGTATGACAAGGCTACCAGTGCAGTCCTCCACAACAGAGCCATCGGGAAGTGGTTCAGAACAACAATCGGTGTGCGTCAAGGATGCCTACTCTCTCCAACACTCTTCAACATCTTCCTAGAGCGCATCATGTCGGATGCTCTTGCAGACCATGAAGGCACAGTCAGCATAGGGGGTAGAGCAATCTCCAATCTTCGTTTTGCAGATGACATTGATGGATTGGCTGGAGAGGAACAAGAACTTGAACAGCTGGTACAGAGGCTTGACACCACCTCCAAAGCCTATGGAATGGAAATAAGTGCAGAGAAGACCAAAATGATGACCAACAACACCAATGGCATCAATACGGACATTAAAGTCCAAGGCCAATCCCTCGACACAGTGCATAGCTTCAAATATTTAGGAGCCATTGTATCAGACAATGGGTCCCGACAGGAAGTCCTCTCCAGGATCGCACAAACAACTGCTGCCCTGACAAGGTTGAAGCCCATTTGGAAAGACAGGACCATCAGTCTACATTCCAAAGTAAGACTGCTGCGCTCCCTTGTCATCTCCATCTTCCTATATGCTTGCGAAGCATGGACCCTCACAGCAGATCTCCAACGAAGAATACAAAGCATGGAGATGAGGTGCTACAGAAGACTTCTGGGCATTTCCTATACCCAACACATCACCAACGACGAAGTCCGACAGACCATCACACAAGCCATTGGACAACACGATGACCTGCTAACAGTGGTGAAGAAACGGAAACTTCGGTGGTATGGCCACGTCACCAGATCATCAGGCCTTGCAAAGACTATTCTGCAAGGCACAGTGCAAGGAGGTAGAAGAAGAGGGAGACCGAAAAAGAGGTGGGAGGACAACATTCGAGAATGGACTGGTTTGACACTGAGCGAAGCCATCAGGGCTGCTGAGGACAGAGAAAGATGGAGTATGCTGGTTAAACGATCATCTGTGGTGCCCCTACGACCTTCGGGTTACGGGACAGGATAGGATAGGATAGCAATACTATTACAGGTTTCAGGCGAGCAGCAATATTATTACAGGTTACAGGCTAGCAGCAATACTATTACAGGCTAGCAGCAATACTATTACAGGTTACAAGCTGGCAGCAATACTATTACAGGTTACAGGCTAGCAGCAATACTATCACAGATTACAGGCTAGCAGCAATATTATTAATGCCTAGCAGCAATTCTATTACAGGTTACAGGCTAGGAGCAATACTATTACAGATTACAGGCTAGCAGGATTACTATTACAGGTTGTTTGCTAGCAGCAACACATTTACAGGCTAGCAGCAATACTATTACAGGTTACAAGCTAGCAGCAATACCAATACAGGTTACAGGCTAGCAGCAATACTATTACAGGTTACAGGCTAGCAGCAATACTTTTACAGGTTACAGCCTAGCAGCAATACTATTACAGGCTAGCAGCAATACTTTTACAGGTAACAGGCTAGCAGCAATACTATTACAGGTTACAGGCTAGCGGCATTACTATTACAGATTACAGGTTAGCAGCAATACCATTACAGGTTACAGGCTAGCAGCAATACTATTACAGGTTACAGGCTAGCAAAATAACTACTATAGGTTTCAGGCTAGCAGCATTACTATTACAGGTTACAGGCTAGCAGCAATACTATTACAGGTTATAGGCTAGCAGCAATACTATTACAGGCTAGCAACAATACTATTACAGGTAACAGGATAGCAGCAATACTATTACAGGTTACAGGCGAGCAGCAATATTATTACAGGTTACAGGCTAGCAGCAATATTATTAAAGCCTAGCAGCAATACTATTACAGGTTACAAGCTAGCAGCAATACTATTACAGGTTACAGGCTAGCAGCGTTACTATTGCAGGTTCCAGTCTAGCAGCAATACTACTAAAGGTCACAGGCTAGCAGCAATACTATTACAGGTTACAGGCTAGCAGCAATACTATTACAGGTTACAGGATAGCAGCAATACTATTACAGGTTACAGGCGAGCAGCAATATTATTACAGGTTACAGGCTAGCAGCAATACTATTACAGGCTAGCAGCAATACTATTACAGGTTACAGGCTAGCAGCATTACTATTACAGGTTACAGGCTAGCAGCAATACTATTACAGGTTACAGGCTAGCAGCAATACTATTACAGGCTAGCAGCAATACTATTACAGGTTACAGGCTAGCAGCAGTACTATTACAGGTTACAGGCTAGCAGCAATACTATCACAGATTACAGGCTAGCAGCAATATTATTAAAGCCTAGCAGCAATTCTATTACAGGTTACAGGCTAGGAGCAATACTATTACAGATTACAGGCTAGCAGCAATACTATTACAGGTTGTTTGCTAGCAGCAGCATTTTTACAAGCTAGCAGCAATACTATTACAGGTTACAAGCTAGCAGCAATACCAATACAGGTTACATGCTAGCAGCAATACTATTACAGGTTTCAGGCTAGCAGCAATACTATTACAGGTTACAGGCTAGCAGCAATAATATTACAGGCTAGCAGCAATACTATTACAGGTTACAGTCTAGCAGCAATACTATTACAGGTTACAGGCTAGCAGCATTACTATAACAGGTTACAGGTTAGCAGCAATACCATTACAGGTTTCAGGCTAGCAGCAATACTATTACAGGTTACAGGCTAGCAGAATAACTACTATAAATTTCACTATTACAGGCTAGCACCAATACTATTACAGGCTATCAGCAATACTATTACAGGCTAGCAGCAATACTATTAAAGGCTAGCAGCAATAATATAAGAGGCTAGCAGCAATACTATTACAGGTTACAGGGTATCAGCAATACTATTACAGGTTACAGGCTAGCAGCAATACTATTACAGGTTACAGGCTAGCAGCAATACTATTACAGGCTAGCAGCAATACTATTACAGGTAACAGGCTAGCAGCAATACTATTACAGGTTAAAGGCTAGCAGCAATACTATTACAGGTTACAGGCTAGCAGCAATACTATTACAGGTTACAGGCTAGCAGCAATACTATTACAGGCTAGCAGCAATACAATTACAGGCTAGCAGCAATACTATTACAGGCTAGCAGCAATACTATTAAAGACTAGCAGCAATACTATTACAGGCTAGCAGCAATACTATTACAGGTTACAGGCTGGCAGCAATACTATTACAGGTTACAGGCTAGCTGCAATACTATTACAGGTTACATGCTAGGAGCAATAATATTACAGGTTACAGGCTAGGAGCAACACTATTACAGGTTACAGGCTAGCAGCAATATTATTACAAGTTAGCAGCAATAATATTACAGGCTAGCAGCAACACTATTACAGGTTACAGGCTAGCAGCAATACTATTACATGTTACAGGCTAGCAGCAATACTATAACAGGTTACAGGCTAGCAGCAATTCTATTACCGGTTACAGGCTAGCAGCAATACTATTACAGGTTACAGGCTAGCAGCAATACTATTGCAGGCTAGCAGCAATACTATTACAGGTTACAGGCTAGCAGCAATACTATTACAGGTTATAGGCTAGCAGCAATACTATTACAGGCTAGCAGCAATACTATTGCAGGTAACAGGATAGCAGCAATACTATTACAGGTTACAGGCGAGCAGCAATATTATTACAGGTTACAGGCTAGCAGCAATACTATTGCAGGTTCCAGTCTAGCAGCAATACTATTGCAGGTAACAGGATAGCAGCAATACTATTACAGGTTACAGGCGAGCAGCAATATTATTACAGGTTACAGGCTAGCAGCAATATTATTAAAGCCTAGCAGCATTACTATTACAGGTAACAGGCTAGCAGCAATACTATTACAGGTTACAGGCTAGCAGCAATACTATTACATGTCACAGGCTAGCAGCAATACTATTACAGGTTACAAGCTAGCAGCAATACTATTACAGGTTACAGGCTAGCAGCGTTATTATTGCAGGTTCCAGTCTAGTAGCAATACTACTAAAGGTCACAGGCTAGCAGCAATACTATTACAGGTTACAGGCTAGCAGCAATACTATTACAGGTTACAGGATAGCAGCAATACTATTACAGGTTTCAGGCGAGCAGCAATATTATTACAGGTTACAGGCTAGCAGCAATACTATTACAGGCTAGCAGCAATACTATTACAGGTTACAAGCTAGCAGCAATACTATTACAGGTTACAGGCTAGCAGCAATACTATCACAGATTACAGGCTAGCAGCAATATTATTAATGCCTAGCAGCAATTCTATTACAGGTTACAGGCTAGGAGCAATACTATTACAGATTACAGGCTAGCAGGATTACTATTACAGGTTGTTTGCTAGCAGCAACACATTTACAGGCTAGCAGCAATACTATTACAGGTTACAAGCTAGCAGCAATACCAATACAGGTTACAGGCTAGCAGCAATACTATTACAGGTTACAGGCTAGCAGCAATACTTTTACAGGTTACAGGCTAGCAGCAATACTATTACAGGCTAGCAGCAATACTTTTACAGGTAACAGGCTAGCAGCAATACTATTACAGGTTACAGGCTAGCAGCATTACTATTACAGATTACAGGTTAGCAGCAATACCATTACAGGTTACAGGCTAGCAGCAATACTATTACAGGTTACAGGCTAGCAAAATAACTACTATAGGTTTCAGGCTAGCAGCATTACTATTACAGGCTAGCAGCAATACTATTACAGGTTATAGGCTAGCAGCAGTACTATTACAGGTTACAGGCTAGCAGCAATACTATTACAGGTTACAGTCTAGCAGCGTTACTATTGCAGGTTACAGGCTAGCAGCAATGCTATTACAGGTTACAGGCTAACAGCAATACTTCTACAGGTTACAGGCTAGCAGCAAAACTATTAAAAACTACAGGCTAGCAGCAATACTATTACAGGCTAGCACCAATACTATTAAAGGCTAGCAGCAATAATATAAGAGGCTAGCAGCAATACTATTACAGGTTACAGGGTAGCAGCAATACTATTACAGGTTACAGGCTAGCAGCAATACTATTACAGGTTACAGGCTAGCAGCAATACTATTACAGGCTAGCAGCAATACTATTACAGGTAACAGGCTAGCAGCAATACTATTACAGGTTAAAGGCTAGCAGCAATACTATTACAGGTTACAGGCTAGCAGCAATACTATTACAGGTTACAGGCTAGCAGCAATACTATTACAGGCTAGCAGCAATACAATTACAGGCTAGCAGCAATACTATTACAGGCTAGCAGCAATACTATTAAAGACTAGCAGCAATACTCTTACAGGCTAGCAGCAATACTATTACAGGTTACAGGCTGGCAGCAATACTATTACAGGTTACAGGCTAGCTGCAATACTATTACAGGTTACAGGCTAGGAGCAATAATATTACAGGTTACAGGCTAGGAGCAACACTATTACAGGTTACAGGCTAGCAGCAATATTATTACAAGTTAGCAGCAATAATATTACAGGCTAGCAGCAATACTATTACAGGTTACAGGCTAGCAGCAATACTATTACATGTTACAGGCTAGCAGCAATACTATAACAGGTTACAGGCTAGCAGCAATTCTATTACAGGTTACAGGCTAGCAGCAATTCTATTACAGGTTACAGGCTAGCAGCAATACTATTACAGGTTACAGGCTAGCAGCAATACTATTACAGGTTATAGGCTAGCAGCAATACTATTACAGGCTAGCAACAATACTATTACAGGTAACAGGATAGCAGCAATACTATTACAGGTTACAGGCGAGCAGCAATATTATTACAGGTTACAGGCTAGCAGCAATATTATTAAAGCCTAGCAGCAATACTATTACAGGTTACAAGCTAGCAGCAATACTATTACAGGTTACAGGCTAGCAGCGTTACTATTGCAGGTTCCAGTCTAGCAGCAATACTACTAAAGGTCACAGGCTAGCAGCAATACTATTACAGGTTACAGGCTAGCAGCAATACTATTACAGGTTACAGGATAGCAGCAATACTATTACAGGTTACAGGCGAGCAGCAATATTATTACAGGTTACAGGCTAGCAGCAATACTATTACAGGCTAGCAGCAATACTATTACAGGTTACAGGCTAGCAGCATTACTATTACAGGTTACAGGCTAGCAGCAATACTATTACAGGTTACAGGCTAGCAGCAATACTATTACAGGCTAGCAGCAATACTATTACAGGTTACAGGCTAGCAGCAGTACTATTACAGGTTACAGGCTAGCAGCAATACTATCACAGATTACAGGCTAGCAGCAATACTATTACAGGTTTCAGGCTAGCAGCAATACTATTACAGGTTACAGGCTGGCAGCAATACTATTACAGGTTACAGGCTAGCTGCAATACTATTACAGGTTACAGGCTAGGAGCAATAATATTACAGGTTACAGGCTAGGAGCAACACTATTACAGGTTACAGGCTAGCAGCAATATTATTACAAGTTAGCAGCAATAATATTACAGGCTAGCAGCAATACTATTACAGGTTACAGGCTAGCAGCAATACTATTACATGTTACAGGCTAGCAGCAATACTATAACGGGTTACAGGCTAGCAGCAATTCTATTACAGGTTACAGGCTAGCAGCAATTCTATTACAGGTTACAGGCTAGCAGCAATACTATTACAGGTTACAGGCTAGCAGCAATACTATTACAGGTTATAGGCTAGCAGCAATACTATTACAGGCTAGCAACAACACTATTACAGGTAACAGGATAGCAGCAATACTATTACAGATTACAGGCGAGCAGCAATATTATTACAGGTTACAGGCTAGCAGCAATATTATTAAAGCCTAGCAGCAATACTATTACAGGTTACAAGCTAGCAGCAATACTATTACAGGTTACAGGCTAGCAGCGTTACTATTGCAGGTTCCAGTCTAGTAGCAATACTACTAAAGGTCACAGGCTAGCAGCAATACTATTACAGGTTACAGGCTAGCAGCAATACTATTACAGGTTACAGGATAGCAGCAATACTATTACAGGTTACAGGCGAGCAGCAATATTATTACAGGTTACAGGCTAGCAGCAATACTATTACAGGCTAGCAGCAATACTATTACAGGTTACAGGCTAGCAGCATTACTATTACAGGTTACAAGCTAGCAGCAATACTATTACAGGTTACAGGCTAGCAGCAATACTATTACAGGTTACAGGCTAACAGCAATACTATTACAGGTTGTTTGCTAGCAGCAACATTTTTACAGGCTAGCAGCAATACTATTACAGGTTACAAGCTAGCAGCAATACCAATACAGGTTACATGCTAGCAGCAATACTATTACAGGTTTCAGGCTAGCAGCAATACTATTACAGGTTACAAGCTAGCAGCAATACCAATACAGGTTACATGCTAGCAGCAATATGTAACGGACGCAGTTCGTACACTTTTCTGTAGGAAGACGGTATGACGTCACTGCATAATTTTTCGAATAGTTTGTGAACTGTTGTTAGAGCAGAGACTATACATCAGCCTTAGTGACAGGACGTGGGGTGCTCTAGAAAGACCTGATTCTTTAGGAATTACTTTTGCTGTATAAAGAATACAGGTATTTATTGTTATTATTATTATTAGTGGTATTTATAATGAACTGCTAAGCTATCTTTACGAAAAGGGAAAATATTGCTTTTTGTAAATTAGTACGTTTAGGGTACAGAAGAACCCATGTTTGAAAACAAAGTTCGATAACTCGTGTCAATATTTATTTGATCATGTGTATACATGTATGTGTGACTCAGTTTGTAATTATGATGCCATTCTTATATTCATTCATATGTAAAGATATGGGGCTGAAATAGGAACGTATTTCAGTTGTGTAATTTGTATATCTATTGATGAATGAATGGGTATAAATATGTTATAAAATGAAGGTGAGCTGTGTTTGTAATATTTGGCTCATAGTCCCTTGTGTGTAGCCTATGCAATGTGTGTAAAGTGGCTATACTAGGTATTGTCACAGGAATGGTGACAGTAGTGATTGTAGTGATTGTGGTGGCGTGTAGAGACATTCTACAAATGGAAATGATCCTTGCTCAATGTGAGCTATAAAGACATACAGTCTCTTTAAGGATAAGAGCAAAAATTTACGATTGTGTACATGTTGTATACAGCGGAGCGGTTACGGAGCAAAGGACCCCTGATGTGCGGCGGATGGATTTGGTCCCCATGACATCACTGGCTTGACCTGATGTGGACACCATCATCGCCGTAGCTCTCCTTCGGATACCATCACTGGTGCAGAATTGCAACAACGGTACCGAAGTGAATCTCCGGATCAACGCCACGAAGACAACTGCAGCGTTTTCAGTGTGTGGCTGTGACCCCAGCGTCGGCTGTGAATACCGCGCCGGGAGTGTTTGATCCGCGAAACACGGTCAGTAGGCCTAAATAAAAACTGTGACATTTTCTGTGCTCCGGTGCTAATGGAAAAGAGAAGAGTCGAGTGACGTCCTTAGAAAGGACAACGACTTTTGCTAGCGTTGAACTCTGGTAGTAACTATGTGGCCCCATCAACTTAACTAGGTAAAAGTACTACGTTAACTATGTGTGCTTATTTATCAGCTGTGTGATTTATTTATATGCTGGAAAGAATCGTATGATTTAATGTATCTGTGAATTTAGTGTATGTGAAGATGATTTATTGTGTATGTTCATGATTGAGTGTGAAATAGCATAACAGAGGGCAAAGAGAAACAACCGTGTATTCTTTGTCTTTGTCTGCAAGCACGTGTGTGGCAGTGTATGAGTATAGTAAACAGAGATAGAACACACACCTTATACTGAGCGTCAGACAGCCACACTCACACACTCATTCATTACACCATAAGTAGTTATACATATATTTATTTAGATTATAATACACATAAAAAACCTTCTGTTACATTTGGTGACCCTAGACTCTCTCTGTGTTAGTTAGCATTAAGTCATACATATTTATATTTATTGAGGGCACCACTAGTTATTATATGTATATACAGTTAGACTAGTGGGCTTATTTCCCTTGAAATTCTTGATTATATTGTGTATGACTGTGATGTTTTGTTTTGTGTGACAATGCCGTCTCCGGCGTAACGGCTGTGCCTGTGTATAGTTTCTTGGCACTAAGGGTTTAATTCTTTTTCTGTCTGTGGGTTGCTATTTTCTTTTTCAGCTCTGTTCTTCTGTTAGTGGGATTGTTTGTTTTTTGTTAGTTCTTTGCTGTGTAGGGTTCTGTCCTTTCATGCGTGTGTTTGGGTGTATGTTCTCTTTGCCCTTATTTTAAGTAGGTTATAGTGTTAGGATTTCAGCCCCATTTAATTTAATTTGCTTTATTTATTCATTGTGTTGTTTGATTTGCATTGATTTTGATATTGTAATATTCTGTATTTATGTATGTGGTTATAATTGGTTGGTCTTGTTAAATTGTTTCCCTTGATTTAGCTTACTGTTGTTAAATTGCTTCCCTTGATTTAGTTTAGTTGTTGATACATTGTTTCCTTTGGTTCATGTTGGATTGTTAGTATTGATAGTTTGTGTTTTGTGATTTTTATTTTATTTTGGTTTAGTAATTCTGGTTGATTTTGAATTTAATTGGATATAGAATAATATAGTAGTTAGTGTGACACTTATTGATTTTTATTATTTATAAAATTACTCTTGATAAGACTTTGTTATTTTGTTGAGTTTATTTTCCTTTGGCCGTCTACTTGGTATTATAGTATTATTTAGTTCTAGTGCTTATTGTGTTGAGAATTAATTGTTTTTTTTTCTCATTTCATAATTCTTTATTTAATAACTTTGTTTAAATAATATTTCCTTTGTGGGCATTGTATATATTTTTTTATTAGGTAGTTTTTTAAAACACTTGTTCATATAATTATTCTCTTGGGGAAAGGGAGGTAACAATTTTGATTGTGAATGGTTGAGCGTTTGGTATATTTGATTTGACTTAGAAATTTATTTAAATTTTTTTTTTCCAATTCCTATTGACATTAATATAAACTTTAAATACTTGTGAATAGATTTATTACTGTGATTATGCATAATAATATTATCATACTTTAAAACTAAAAGACTGTTTGAACAAATACTTGGATCCAAACTTAACTTAGTAATTTAATCTCTCACTGTATATTCATTGTGTTTATTATCAACTTCAGTTGAAGTTCTTCAACATATTTTGTGAATATATTGACTTACTGTATTCAATTTGATATTTAAGAAATTTTGTCATTGCTTCAGAACTTGTAAAACATATTGGGATAATATAATATATAATTTGCTTTGTATACATTTAAGACTTGGTTGTTTTCATGATGTTTTGAATTGAGCATTGTTATGAAATCTGCTTGTGAAGAAACTTCATTGTTTTCGTAAGATTCATAGAACAATTTATAGTTGTTTTGATTGATTGCATTTTGCCATTACTATTTTGACACTTTGATATTTTATTGATTTACTGTTTGAACACTTTGATATTTTTATAGTAAATTTTTTTTTGTGATTGTTGATCTACATTGTACTTAGCCATGTCTGATGATTATGATCAGTTGTTCCAATCTTTTATTGCTCAAGCTACAACTTTGGGTATTCCTGATAAAGAACGTGGGAAATATGTACAGGATTGTTTTGATCGTCTTGAGAGACAAAGATTGAGAGATGAAAAAAAAATAGAAGCAGAAATTGAACTAGCTAAAAAACAAGCAGACATTGAATTAGCTAAAAAACAAGCAGATGTTGAGCTAGAAAAGGTTGAATTAGCTAAAAAACAAGCAGAAGTTGAACAAGCGAATAAACAAGCAGATGTTGAGTTAGAGAAAGAGAAAACAAAACAAAAGGAATTTGAGTTCCGTTCTGAACATAGACCTGAGGAACAAGATACGGGTTATGGAAACAGAGGTAGAGATAGTACTTCTTTTGGTGCTAGACCTGTTTACCCCAAGTTGCCTCTTTTCAAAGAAAGACAAGATGACATAGATTCATACCTTTTTCGTTTTGAGACTCATGCTACAGCCCTTGGCTGGGATAAAAGCAAATGGGTTACATTTCTTTCAGCTTTGTTAGAAGGTAATGCACTGAACTTATACCACAGTCTTGCTGCAAATGGTCAGGTTGATTATCCAACATTGAAAGACAATTTGCTTAAGAAGTTCCAGTGTACTGCTGAAGGTTTTCGCAAGAAATTCCGTGAAGTCCGACCAGACTCAAACGAACCTTTCCAAACATTTGGTATTGAACTGAACAGATTGTTTGATAGGTGGATAGCTTTGTCCGGTGTTCCTAGAAACATGCAAGGAATAATGAATCTTGTGTTAGGTGAACAGTTTCTAGAATGTGTGTCACAAGATCTCGCTACTTTCATTCGCGAGCGTGGACTTGTCACATTGGATGATATGGTTAAAACCGCTGAAAGTTATCGTCTTGCTCGTCCCGGAAAGAACTTAGCACGCAAATCGGCTGCTACAATTTTCGGTTCAGTAGGATCAGTTGATGTAGCTGAGGAATCGCAAGCTGCTGCTGGCTCTGCAGATTCTCGCGGTGGTTACTCAAACTATCGAGGTCGTGGCTATTGGAGAAATCGTGGTGGTTTTCAAAAGAAAGACCCAACATACACAGATTCGAACCAAAAGGTCGAAGGTCGTTTTGATCAAACTCGGGGATCTTATAGACGTGGACGTGGAGGTGGTTCATTTTACACCAATTTTGATAATTGCCCTCTTTGTGATGGTAAAGGTCATGGTCCTAAACAATGTCCCCTTCGAAATAGTCAAAATCCTTGCCCTGTTTGCAACATTGGTGGTCATACTAGAAAAGCTTGTCCCTTTGTTGTAATGAAAGCCACAGCTTCAGATGATAAGACAAATAAATCAAGCTCAGGTTGTGCAGTTGTCCCTGTAGACTCTGAAGTTGTTTGTTCTGTTTTTGATCAGACACCTGGTCACTTGCATTTAGAAGTTGGTTCTGTAAACTCTACTGCTTGCTCAGTTCTGCGAGACACAGGTGCTACCATTTGTGGTGTTCGAAAACGTTTGGTTTCTGATGAGCAGTATGTACCAGGTACTGTTCGTTGTAAAACTTTTGGTGGAGAGATAAACATTTATCAGCAGGCTAAAGTTGTTGTTTCTTGTCCATATTTTGTGGGAGAGTTGGTTTGTTGTGTTCTTGAGGATCCAGTTGCTGACTTGATTGTAGGAAATATTCCAGGTTTGATTGTTCAGCAGACCCAAGATACCCAAGTTGCTGCTGCTGCTGATGATATTCCTGTTGCTGCTGTCACTATTCGTGCTCAGGCTAGGAAGCAAGATCTCCCGCACAAACCTCTTGTCACTGTGTGCGATGACTTGAAGGTCACTCGTGTTGAACTTATTCAGTTGCAGAAAGGTGATGCTACTTTGCAAGGTTGTTTTAAGTTAGCTGTTTCAGGTGAAGAAAAGGTTGTTGGTTCTGCTACCTATACTTTCTATTTTAAAGATGATATTTTGTACAGAAGGTATCAGAAATCCAAGGATATTTTGCATCAGGTTGTTGTTCCTGAAAAACTTCGCACTTCAGTCATGATTGCTGCGCATGATCAACTTTTGGCAGGTTATTGTGGAGTTCGTAGAACTTTGAATAGGATTCTGTCCCAATTCTTTTGGCCTGGTGTTTCTGCTGATGTGAGTGCTTATGTTCACACTTGTGACATTTGCCAGAAAACAATTTCAAAAGGAAAAGT
The DNA here is from genome assembly GCA_036898135.1 of Oncomelania hupensis. NCBI lineage: Eukaryota > Metazoa > Mollusca > Gastropoda > Littorinimorpha > Pomatiopsidae > Oncomelania > Oncomelania hupensis. Next base: position 56,390,853 of record CM072526.1, read on the forward strand.
TCCCCCTGTTCCTTTGGCGACTATGCCTCTTATCTCGACTCCATTCGAGAGGGTCGCTATTGATCTAGTTGGGCCTTTGTCTCCTCCATCTGTTGAAGGTCACAGATATATTCTGACTTTGATTGACTTAGCTACTAGGTTTCCCGAAGCTGTTCCTATGAAAGACATTTCTTCTGTTGCAGTTGATGAGGCTTTGATGAGTATTTTTTCAAGGTTAGGTTTTCCCAAGGAAATTCTTTCAGATCAAGGTTCTCAGTTCAACTCAGATTTGATGAAACAGTTTCATGCTTTGTGTGGTACTCAAGCCATACGTACTTCTCCCTACCATCCTCAAGCGAATGGTACTGTTGAACGGTTTCATGGCACTCTGAAATCTATGCTTCGAAAGGTTGTTCATTCTCAACCTAAAGCTTGGCATCGCTATCTTCCTGCATTGCTCTTCGCATGTAGAGAATTGCCGTCAGAAAGTACAGGTTTCAGTCCTTTCGAACTGATGTTCGGTCGCAAACCGAGAGGTCCCATTTCTCTCATTGCTGATTTCTGGACCGAAGATCACAACTCTAGTGATACATCAGCGAAGCCATTGTACAATTACCTCTTTGACCTGAAGAATATTATTTCTGAAGTTTGTGAAATTGCTTCCCAAAATTCTGCAGATTCGTCTGTCAAGAACAAAAGGTACTTTGATCGTCGTGCAAAAGCACGAACTTTTTCTGTCCATGATGAGGTACTTGTTCTTCTCCCCACTGACTCTAACAAACTTCTTATGACATGGTCAGGTCCTTATTTTGTACAGGAATGTCTTCATCCAGATTATAGAATTCTTGTGAAAGGCAAGTCGAAGATTTTCCATGCAAACATGCTCAAACGATATCTTCGTCGTGTTGATGCTGCTGTTGGTGTTGTTGAGGATACTACACGGTTGTCAACAGGTGTTTTGGTTGACTGGTCTTCCATTTCTACCTTTTTGCTTCCAGATGTCGAGGATGTTGGGCCTCAGTGTGTTGTTCCTCATGCTGACGTTTCAGATTGGCATACTGTCCCATCAGTGGCTATTGGTGTTGTCCAAGATGATGATGATGTTGGTGGTCTTCCCACTATTCCTCTCATGTTGTCGTCTGTCAATGACGAGGATATTTCAAAGATCGATTTCAACAATGATCTCTCTGATTCTGATGGTCAGTCCCTGTATTCAGTGTTTGCAGATTTTCCTACGGTGTTGACATCGAGACCCGGTGCATTCAATGGAAATCTATTCCTTGACGTCAAACTTACGACTGATGTTCCAGTTCGTCGACGGGCTTATGATTTACCTTTCTCTTCCAAGCAGGTAGTCGTAAGAGAAATTCAAGCCATGCTTGATCTGGGTGTGATCGAGAAGTCAAAGTCTGCATATTCATCACCTGTTGTCTTGGTTCAAAAGAAAGATGGCGCTTGTAGATTTTGCATTGACTACAGAGCCCTCAACAAAATTACAGTTTTTGATGCGGAGCCTATTCCAGATGTGGACGAGTTGTTCACAAGGCTTGCGAACAGTACGTTTTTCACACGTATTGATCTTTCTAAGGGCTACTGGCAGATTATTGTCAGCCCGGTGGATCGTCACAAGACGGCGTTCGCAACGCACATTGGTCTCTACCAATGGATTAGAATGCCTTTTGGTTTGGTTTCTGCTCCTGCAGTGTTTGCCCGGATGATGAGGATGCTCGAACTTGATGAGGCCAATTCCATGAACTTCTTTGACGATGTTTTGGTTCATAGTGCTACTTTCCAAGATCATTTGGTGCATGTTAGAGTAGTTTTGAACAAGCTGCTTCACTACAATTTGACGGCGAGACCGGCTAAGATCGCGTCTGGCTACAAAAGTCTGGAGTTTCTTGGACATGTGGTGGGAGAGGGGATGCTGCGTCCAGAAAAGAAAAAGATCGAAAAGATTTTGGCCATCCCTACTCCGACTACCAGAAAGCAGGTCCGTTCCCTGTTAGGGCTGTTGAGTTTTTATAGAAGATATGTCCCTGCTTTCGCAACTATCACGGCTCCCATTACCGATCTCACAAAGGAGACGAAAGCGCGCACAATTGCGTGGACTCCTGCTTGTGAGGAAGCGTTGGTTAAGATCAGACACATTTTTTCTTCTGCGCCTGTTCTTCAGTTACCTAGGCTGGACCAACCTTTCATTTTGCGCACGGATGCTAGTTCTACTGGCCTGGGTGCTGTGCTGCTTCAGGAGTTGGAGGAAACTCTTCACCCCGTGTCATTTGCGAGCAGAAAGTTGCTCGACAGAGAAACCCGATATAGCACGATAGAAAGGGAATGTTTGGCTATTGTTTGGGCTATTTCGAAATTTTCAAAATTTCTCTGGGGGGTTGACTTCGTCCTTCAGACTGATCACAGACCGCTGACGTACTTGCATACAAGTCGCTTTAAGAATTCTCGCATCATGCGTTGGTCTTTGTCCTTACAAGAGTTCAGATTCACTCTTGAACCACTTCCAGGTACACAGAATGTGTTCGCGGATCTGTTGTCACGCGCTGATCGTGATCAATCGGTTCCATAGATCAAGGTTTCGTGGTCGTTGCTGTGTTTTGACATTATCCTCAGAACTTGTAAAAAATAACCTCGGTCGGTTCTTTTTTTCTTTGGGAGGGGGGTAGTGTAACGGACGCAGTTCGTACACTTTTCTGTAGGAAGACGGTATGACGTCACTGCATAATTTTTCGAATAGTTTGTGAACTGTTGTTAGAGCAGAGACTATACATCAGCCTTAGTGACAGGACGTGGGGTGCTCTAGAAAGACCTGATTCTTTAGGAATTACTTTTGCTGTATAAAGAATACAGGTATTTATTGTTATTATTATTATTAGTGGTATTTATAATGAACTGCTAAGCTATCTTTACGAAAAGGGAAAATATTGCTTTTTGTAAATTAGTACGTTTAGGGTACAGAAGAACCCATGTTTGAAAACAAAGTTCGATAACTCGTGTCAATATTTATTTGATCATGTGTATACATGTATGTGTGACTCAGTTTGTAATTATGATGCCATTCTTATATTCATTCATATGTAAAGATATGGGGCTGAAATAGGAACGTATTTCAGTTGTGTAATTTGTATATCTATTGATGAATGAATGGGTATAAATATGTTATAAAATGAAGGTGAGCTGTGTTTGTAATATTTGGCTCATAGTCCCTTGTGTGTAGCCTATGCAATGTGTGTAAAGTGGCTATACTAGGTATTGTCACAGGAATGGTGACAGTAGTGATTGTAGTGATTGTGGTGGCGTGTAGAGACATTCTACAAATGGAAATGATCCTTGCTCAATGTGAGCTATAAAGACATACAGTCTCTTTAAGGATAAGAGCAAAAATTTACGATTGTGTACATGTTGTATACAGCGGAGCGGTTACGGAGCAAAGGACCCCTGATGTGCGGCGGATGGATTTGGTCCCCATGACATCACTGGCTTGACCTGATGTGGACACCATCATCGCCGTAGCTCTCCTTCGGATACCATCACTGGTGCAGAATTGCAACAACGGTACCGAAGTGAATCTCCGGATCAACGCCACGAAGACAACTGCAGCGTTTTCAGTGTGTGGCTGTGACCCCAGCGTCGGCTGTGAATACCGCGCCGGGAGTGTTTGATCCGCGAAACACGGTCAGTAGGCCTAAATAAAAACTGTGACATTTTCTGTGCTCCGGTGCTAATGGAAAAGAGAAGAGTCGAGTGACGTCCTTAGAAAGGACAACGACTTTTGCTAGCGTTGAACTCTGGTAGTAACTATGTGGCCCCATCAACTTAACTGGGTAAAAGTACTACGTTAACTATGTGTGCTTATTTATCAGCTGTGTGATTTATTTATATGCTGGAAAGAATCGTATGATTTAATGTATCTGTGAATTTAGTGTATGTGAAGATGATTTATTGTGTATGTTCATGATTGAGTGTGAAATAGCATAACAGAGGGCAAAGAGAAACAACCGTGTATTCTTTGTCTTTGTCTGCAAGCACGTGTGTGGCAGTGTATGAGTATAGTAAACAGAGATAGAACACACACCTTATACTGAGCGTCAGACAGCCACACTCACACACTCATTCATTACACCATAAGTAGTTATACATATATTTATTTAGATTATAATACACATAAAAAACCTTCCGTTACATTTGGTGACCCTAGACTCTCTCTGTGTTAGTTAGCATTAAGTCATACATATTTATATTTATTGAGGGCACCACTAGTTATTATATGTATATACAGTTAGACTAGTGGGCTTATTTCCCTTGAAATTCTTGATTATATTGTGTATGACTGTGATGTTTTGTTTTGTGTGACAATGCCGTCTCCGGCGTAACGGCTGTGCCTGTGTATAGTTTCTTGGCACTAAGGGTTTAATTCTTTTTCTGTCTGTGGGTTGCTATTTTCTTTTTCAGCTCTGTTCTTCTGTTAGTGGGATTGTTTGTTTTTTGTTAGTTCTTTGCTGTGTAGGGTTCTGTCCTTTCATGCGTGTGTTTGGGTGTATGTTCTCTTTGCCCTTATTTTAAGTAGGTTATAGTGTTAGGATTTCAGCCCCATTTAATTTAATTTGCTTTATTTATTCATTGTGTTGTTTGATTTGCATTGATTTTGATATTGTAATATTCTGTATTTATGTATGTGGTTATAATTGGTTGGTCTTGTTAAATTGTTTCCCTTGATTTAGCTTACTGTTGTTAAATTGCTTCCCTTGATTTAGTTTAGTTGTTGATACATTGTTTCCTTTGGTTCATGTTGGATTGTTAGTATTGATAGTTTGTGTTTTGTGATTTTTATTTTATTTTGGTTTAGTAATTCTGGTTGATTTTGAATTTAATTGGATATAGAATAATATAGTAGTTAGTGTGACACTTATTGATTTTTATTATTTATAAAATTACTCTTGATAAGACTTTGTTATTTTGTTGAGTTTATTTTCCTTTGGCCGTCTACTTGGTATTATAGTATTATTTAGTTCTAGTGCTTATTGTGTTGAGAATTAATTGTGTTTTTTTCTCATTTCATAATTCTTTATTTAATAACTTTGTTTAAATAATATTTCCTTTGTGGGCATTGTATATATTTTTTTATTAGGGTAGTTTTTTAAAACACTTGTTCATATAATTATTCTCTTGGGGAAAGGGAGGTAACAATTTTGATTGTGAATGGTTGAGCGTTTGGTATATTTGATTTGACTTAGAAATTTATTTAAATTTTTTTTTCCAATTCCTATTGACATTAATATAAACTTTAAATACTTGTGAATAGATTTATTACTGTGATTATGCATAATAATATTATCATACTTTAAAACTAAAAGACTGTTTGAACAAATACTTGGATCCAAACTTAACTTAGTAATTTAATCTCTCACTGTATATTCATTGTGTTTATTATCAACTTCAGTTGAAGTTCTTCAACATATTTTGTGAATATATTGACTTACTGTATTCAATTTGATATTTAAGAAATTTTGTCATTGCTTCAGAACTTGTAAAACATATTGGGATAATATAATATATAATTTGCTTTGTATACATTTAAGACTTGGTTGTTTTCATGATGTTTTGAATTGAGCATTGTTATGAAATCTGCTTGTGAAGAAACTTCATTGTTTTCGTAAGATTCATAGAACAATTTATAGTTGTTTTGATTGATTGCATTTTGCCATTACTATTTTGACACTTTGATATTTTATTGATTTACTGTTTGAACACTTTGATATTTTTATAGTAAATTTTTTTTTGTGATTGTTGATCTACATTGTACTTAGCCATGTCTGATGATTATGATCAGTTGTTCCAATCTTTTATTGCTCAAGCTACAACTTTGGGTATTCCTGATAAAGAACGTGGGAAATATGTACAGGATTGTTTTGATCGTCTTGAGAGACAAAGATTGAGAGATGAAAAAAAAATAGAAGCAGAAATTGAACTAGCTAAAAAACAAGCAGACATTGAATTAGCTAAAAAACAAGCAGATGTTGAGCTAGAAAAGGTTGAATTAGCTAAAAAACAAGCAGAAGTTGAACAAGCGAATAAACAAGCAGATGTTGAGTTAGAGAAAGAGAAAACAAAACAAAAGGAATTTGAGTTCCGTTCTGAACATAGACCTGAGGAACAAGATACGGGTTATGGAAACAGAGGTAGAGATAGTACTTCTTTTGGTGCTAGACCTGTTTACCCCAAGTTGCCTCTTTTCAAAGAAAGACAAGATGACATAGATTCATACCTTTTTCGTTTTGAGACTCATGCTACAGCCCTTGGCTGGGATAAAAGCAAATGGGTTACATTTCTTTCAGCTTTGTTAGAAGGTAATGCACTGAACTTATACCACAGTCTTGCTGCAAATGGTCAGGTTGATTATCCAACATTGAAAGACAATTTGCTTAAGAAGTTCCAGTGTACTGCTGAAGGTTTTCGCAAGAAATTCCGTGAAGTCCGACCAGACTCAAACGAACCTTTCCAAACATTTGGTATTGAACTGAACAGATTGTTTGATAGGTGGATAGCTTTGTCCGGTGTTCCTAGAAACATGCAAGGAATAATGAATCTTGTGTTAGGTGAACAGTTTCTAGAATGTGTGTCACAAGATCTCGCTACTTTCATTCGCGAGCGTGGACTTGTCACATTGGATGATATGGTTAAAACCGCTGAAAGTTATCGTCTTGCTCGTCCCGGAAAGAACTTAGCACGCAAATCGGCTGCTACAATTTTCGGTTCAGTAGGATCAGTTGATGTAGCTGAGGAATCGCAAGCTGCTGCTGGCTCTGCAGATTCTCGCGGTGGTTACTCAAACTATCGAGGTCGTGGCTATTGGAGAAATCGTGGTGGTTTTCAAAAGAAAGACCCAACATACACAGATTCGAACCAAAAGGTCGAAGGTCGTTTTGATCAAACTCGGGGATCTTATAGACGTGGACGTGGAGGTGGTTCATTTTACACCAATTTTGATAATTGCCCTCTTTGTGATGGTAAAGGTCATGGTCCTAAACAATGTCCCCTTCGAAATAGTCAAAATCCTTGCCCTGTTTGCAACATTGGTGGTCATACTAGAAAAGCTTGTCCCTTTGTTGTAATGAAAGCCACAGCTTCAGATGATAAGACAAATAAATCAAGCTCAGGTTGTGCAGTTGTCCCTGTAGACTCTGAAGTTGTTTGTTCTGTTTTTGATCAGACACCTGGTCACTTGCATTTAGAAGTTGGTTCTGTAAACTCTACTGCTTGCTCAGTTCTGCGAGACACAGGTGCTACCATTTGTGGTGTTCGAAAACGTTTGGTTTCTGATGAGCAGTATGTACCAGGTACTGTTCGTTGTAAAACTTTTGGTGGAGAGATAAACATTTATCAGCAGGCTAAAGTTGTTGTTTCTTGTCCATATTTTGTGGGAGAGTTGGTTTGTTGTGTTCTTGAGGATCCAGTTGCTGACTTGATTGTAGGAAATATTCCAGGTTTGATTGTTCAGCAGACCCAAGATACCCAAGTTGCTGCTGCTGCTGATGATATTCCTGTTGCTGCTGTCACTACTCGTGCTCAGGCTAGGAAGCAAGATCTCCCGCACAAACCTCTTGTCACTGTGTGCGATGACTTGAAGGTCACTCGTGTTGAACTTATTCAGTTGCAGAAAGGTGATGCTACTTTGCAAGGTTGTTTTAAGTTAGCTGTTTCAGGTGAAGAAAAGGTTGTTGGTTCTGCTACCTATACTTTCTATTTTAAAGATGATATTTTGTACAGAAGGTATCAGAAATCCAAGGATATTTTGCATCAGGTTGTTGTTCCTGAAAAACTTCGCACTTCAGTCATGATTGCTGCGCATGATCAACTTTTGGCAGGTCATTGTGGAGTTCGTAGAACTTTGAATAGGATTCTGTTTCAATTCTTTTGGCCTGGTGTTTCTGCTGATGTGAGTGCTTATGTTCACACTTGTGACATTTGCCAGAAAACAATTTCAAAAGGAAAAGTTCCCCCTGTTCCTTTGGCGACTATGCCTCTTATCTCGACTCCATTCGAGAGGGTCGCTATTGATCTAGTTGGGCCTTTGTCTCCTCCATCTGTTGAAGGTCACAGATATATTCTGACTTTGATTGACTTAGCTACTAGGTTTCCCGAAGCTGTTCCTATGAAAGACATTTCTTCTGTTGCAGTTGATGAGGCTTTGATGAGTATTTTTTCAAGGTTAGGTTTTCCCAAGGAAATTCTTTCAGATCAAGGTTCTCAGTTCAACTCAGATTTGATGAAACAGTTTCATGCTTTGTGTGGTACTCAAGCCATACGTACTTCTCCCTACCATCCTCAAGCGAATGGTACTGTTGAACGGTTTCATGGCACTCTGAAATCTATGCTTCGAAAGGTTGTTCATTCTCAACCTAAAGCTTGGCATCGCTATCTTCCTGCATTGCTCTTCGCATGTAGAGAATTGCCGTCAGAAAGTACAGGTTTCAGTCCTTTCGAACTGATGTTCGGTCGCAAACCGAGAGGTCCCATTTCTCTCATTGCTGATTTCTGGACCGAAGATCACAACTCTAGTGATACATCAGCGAAGCCATTGTACAATTACCTCTTTGACCTGAAGAATATTATTTCTGAAGTTTGTGAAATTGCTTCCCAAAATTCTGCAGATTCGTCTGTCAAGAACAAAAGGTACTTTGATCGTCGTGCAAAAGCACGAACTTTTTCTGTCCATGATGAGGTACTTGTTCTTCTCCCCACTGACTCTAACAAACTTCTTATGACATGGTCAGGTCCTTATTTTGTACAGGAATGTCTTCATCCAGATTATAGAATTCTTGTGAAAGGCAAGTCGAAGATTTTCCATGCAAACATGCTCAAACGATATCTTCGTCGTGTTGATGCTGCTGTTGGTGTTGTTGAGGATACTACACGGTTGTCAACAGGTGTTTTGGTTGACTGGTCTTCCATTTCTACCTTTTTGCTTCCAGATGTCGAGGATGTTGGGCCTCAGTGTGTTGTTCCTCATGCTGACGTTTCAGATTGGCATACTGTCCCATCAGTGGCTATTGGTGTTGTCCAAGATGATGATGATGTTGGTGGTCTTCCCACTATTCCTCTCATGTTGTCGTCTGTCAATGACGAGGATATTTCAAAGATCGATTTCAACAATGATCTCTCTGATTCTGATGGTCAGTCCCTGTATTCAGTGTTTGCAGATTTTCCTACGGTGTTGACATCGAGACCCGGTGCATTCAATGGAAATCTATTCCTTGACGTCAAACTTACGACTGATGTTCCAGTTCGTCGACGGGCTTATGATTTACCTTTCTCTTCCAAGCAGGTAGTCGTAAGAGAAATTCAAGCCATGCTTGATCTGGGTGTGATCGAGAAGTCAAAGTCTGCATATTCATCACCTGTTGTCTTGGTTCAAAAGAAAGATGGCGCTTGTAGATTTTGCATTGACTACAGAGCCCTCAACAAAATTACAGTTTTTGATGCGGAGCCTATTCCAGATGTGGACGAGTTGTTCACAAGGCTTGCGAACAGTACGTTTTTCACACGTATTGATCTTTCTAAGGGCTACTGGCAGATTATTGTCAGCCCGGTGGATCGTCACAAGACGGCGTTCGCAACGCACATTGGTCTCTACCAATGGATTAGAATGCCTTTTGGTTTGGTTTCTGCTCCTGCAGTGTTTGCCCGGATGATGAGGATGCTCGAACTTGATGAGGCCAATTCCATGAACTTCTTTGACGATGTTTTGGTTCATAGTGCTACTTTCCAAGATCATTTGGTGCATGTTAGAGTAGTTTTGAACAAGCTGCTTCACTACAATTTGACGGCGAGACCGGCTAAGATCGCGTCTGGCTACAAAAGTCTGGAGTTTCTTGGACATGTGGTGGGAGAGGGGATGCTGCGTCCAGAAAAGAAAAAGATCGAAAAGATTTTGGCCATCCCTACTCCGACTACCAGAAAGCAGGTCCGTTCCCTGTTAGGGCTGTTGAGTTTTTATAGAAGATATGTCCCTGCTTTCGCAACTATCACGGCTCCCATTACCGATCTCACAAAGGAGACGAAAGCGCGCACAATTGCGTGGACTCCTGCTTGTGAGGAAGCGTTGGTTAAGATCAGACACATTTTTTCTTCTGCGCCTGTTCTTCAGTTACCTAGGCTGGACCAACCTTTCATTTTGCGCACGGATGCTAGTTCTACTGGCCTGGGTGCTGTGCTGCTTCAGGAGTTGGAGGAAACTCTTCACCCCGTGTCATTTGCGAGCAGAAAGTTGCTCGACAGAGAAACCCGATATAGCACGATAGAAAGGGAATGTTTGGCTATTGTTTGGGCTATTTCGAAATTTTCAAAATTTCTCTGGGGGGTTGACTTCGTCCTTCAGACTGATCACAGACCGCTGACGTACTTGCATACAAGTCGCTTTAAGAATTCTCGCATCATGCGTTGGTCTTTGTCCTTACAAGAGTTCAGATTCACTCTTGAACCACTTCCAGGTACACAGAATGTGTTCGCGGATCTGTTGTCACGCGCTGATCGTGATCAATCGGTTCCATAGATCAAGGTTTCGTGGTCGTTGCTGTGTTTTGACATTATCCTCAGAACTTGTAAAAAATAACCTCGGTCGGTTCTTTTTTTCTTTGGGAGGGGGGTAGTGTAACGGACGCAGTTCGTACACTTTTCTGTAGGAAGACGGTATGACGTCACTGCATAATTTTTCGAATAGTTTGTGAACTGTTGTTAGAGCAGAGACTATACATCAGCCTTAGTGACAGGACGTGGGGTGCTCTAGAAAGACCTGATTCTTTAGGAATTACTTTTGCTGTATAAAGAATACAGGTATTTATTGTTATTATTATTATTAGTGGTATTTATAATGAACTGCTAAGCTATCTTTACGAAAAGGGAAAATATTGCTTTTTGTAAATTAGTACGTTTAGGGTACAGAAGAACCCATGTTTGAAAACAAAGTTCGATAACTCGTGTCAATATTTATTTGATCATGTGTATACATGTATGTGTGACTCAGTTTGTAATTATGATGCCATTCTTATATTCATTCATATGTAAAGATATGGGGCTGAAATAGGAACGTATTTCAGTTGTGTAATTTGTATATCTATTGATGAATGAATGGGTATAAATATGTTATAAAATGAAGGTGAGCTGTGTTTGTAATATTTGGCTCATAGTCCCTTGTGTGTAGCCTATGCAATGTGTGTAAAGTGGCTATACTAGGTATTGTCACAGGAATGGTGACAGTAGTGATTGTAGTGATTGTGGTGGCGTGTAGAGACATTCTACAAATGGAAATGATCCTTGCTCAATGTGAGCTATAAAGACATACAGTCTCTTTAAGGATAAGAGCAAAAATTTACGATTGTGTACATGTTGTATACAGCGGAGCGGTTACGGAGCAAAGGACCCCTGATGTGCGGCGGATGGATTTGGTCCCCATGACATCACTGGCTTGACCTGATGTGGACACCATCATCGCCGTAGCTCTCCTTCGGATACCATCACTGGTGCAGAATTGCAACAACGGTACCGAAGTGAATCTCCGGATCAACGCCACGAAGACAACTGCAGCGTTTTCAGTGTGTGGCTGTGACCCCAGCGTCGGCTGTGAATACCGCGCCGGGAGTGTTTGATCCGCGAAACACGGTCAGTAGGCCTAAATAAAAACTGTGACATTTTCTGTGCTCCGGTGCTAATGGAAAAGAGAAGAGTCGAGTGACGTCCTTAGAAAGGACAACGACTTTTGCTAGCGTTGAACTCTGGTAGTAACTATGTGGCCCCATCAACTTAACTGGGTAAAAGTACTACGTTAACTATGTGTGCTTATTTATCAGCTGTGTGATTTATTTATATGCTGGAAAGAATCGTATGATTTAATGTATCTGTGAATTTAGTGTATGTGAAGATGATTTATTGTGTATGTTCATGATTGAGTGTGAAATAGCATAACAGAGGGCAAAGAGAAACAACCGTGTATTCTTTGTCTTTGTCTGCAAGCACGTGTGTGGCAGTGTATGAGTATAGTAAACAGAGATAGAACACACACCTTATACTGAGCGTCAGACAGCCACACTCACACACTCATTCATTACACCATAAGTAGTTATACATATATTTATTTAGATTATAATACACATAAAAAACCTTCCGTTACACAATACTATTACAGGTTTCAGGCTAGCAGCAATACTATTACAGGTTACAGGCTAGCAGCAATAATATTACAGGCTAGCAGCAATACTATTACAGGTTACAGTCTAGCAGCAATACTATTACAGGTTACAGGCTAGCAGCATTACTATTACAGGTTACAGGTTAGCAGCAATACCATTACAGGTTTCAGGCTAGCAGCAATACTATTACAGGTTACAGGCTAGCAGAATAACTACTATAAATTTCACTATTACAGGCTAGCACCAATACTATTACAGGCTATCAGCAATACTATTACAGGCTAGCAGCAATACTATTAAAGGCTAGCAGCAATAATATAAGAGGCTAGCAGCAATACTATTACAGGTTACAGGGTATCAGCAATACTATTACAGGTTACAGGCTAGCAGCAATACTATTACAGGTTACAGGCTAGCAGCAATACTATTACAGGCTAGCAGCAATACTATTACAGGTAACAGGCTAGCAGCAATACTATTACAGGTAACAGGCTAGCAGCAATACTATTACAGGTTACAGGCTAGCAGCAATACTATTACAGGCTAGCAGCAATACAATTACAGGCTAGCAGCAATACTATTACAGGCTAGCAGCAATACTATTAAAGACTAGCAGCAATACTATTACAGGCTAGCAGCAATACTATTACAGGTTACAGGCTGGCAGCAATACTATTACAGGTTACAGGCTAGCTGCAATACTATTACAGGTTACATGCTAGGAGCAATAATATTACAGGTTACAGGCTAGGAGCAACACTATTACAGGTTACAGGCTAGCAGCAATATTATTACAAGTTAGCAGCAATAATATTACAGGCTAGCAGCAACACTATTACAGGTTACAGGCTAGCAGCAATACTATTACATGTTACAGGCTAGCAGCAATACTATAACAGGTTACAGGCTAGCAGCAATTCTATTACCGGTTACAGGCTAGCAGCAATACTATTACAGGTTACAGGCTAGCAGCAATACTATTGCAGGCTAGCAGCAATACTATTACAGGTTACAGGCTAGCAGCAATACTATTACAGGTTATAGGCTAGCAGCAATACTATTACAGGCTAGCAGCAATACTATTGCAGGTAACAGGATAGCAGCAATACTATTACAGGTTACAGGCGAGCAGCAATATTATTACAGGTTACAGGCTAGCAGCAATATTATTAAAGCCTAGCAGCCATTCTATTACAGGTTACAAGCTAGCAGCAATACTATTACAGGTTACAGGCTAGCAGCGTTACTATTGCAGGTTCCAGTCTAGCAGCAATACTACTAAAGGTCACAGGCTAGCAGCAATACTATTACAGGTTACAGGCTAGCAGCAATACTATTACAGGTTACAGGATAGCAGCAATACTATTACAGGTTACAGGCGAGCAGCAATATTATTACAGGTTACAGGCTAGCAGCAATACTATTACAGGCTAGCAGCAATACTATTACAGGTTACAGGCTAGCAGCAATACTATTACAGGTTACAGGCTAGCAGCAATACTATCACAGATTACAGGCTAGCAGCAATATTATTAAAGCCTAGCAGCAATTCTATTACAGGTTACAGGCTAGGAGCAATACTATTACAGGTTGTTTGCTAGCAGCAACATTTTTACAGGCTAGCAGCAATACTATTACAGGTTACAAGCTAGCAGCAATACCAATACAGGTTACATGCTAGCAGCAATACTATTACAGGTTTCAGGCTAGCAGCAATACTATTACAGGTTACAGGCTAGCAGCAATACTATTACAGGCTAGCAGCAATACTATTACAGGTTACAGTCTAGCAGCAATACTATTACAGGTTACAGGCTAGCAGCATTACTATTACAGGTTACAGGTTAGCAGCAATACCATTACAGGTTTCAGGCTAGCAGCAATACTATTACAGGTTACAGGCTAGCAGAATAACTACTATAAATTTCAGGCTAGCAGCATTACTATTACAGGCTAGCAGCAATACAATTACAGGTGATAGGCTAGCAGCAATACTATTACAAGTTACAGGCTAGCAGCAATACTATTACAGGTTACAGTCTAGCAGCGTTACTATTGCAGGTTACAGGCTAGCAGCAATGCAATTACAGGTTACAGGCTAACAGCAATACTTTTACAGGTTACAAGCTAGCAGCAATACTATTACAGGTTACAGGCTGTTACGTTGAAACGCGAATGATAATATGGCTGAAGCGTGTACGATAGATCTAATCGTTTCGTTTTGCAAAGTATTCAATAATGGTGTTTATTTACCTTTGATTTGAGTTGGCATTGTTGTTAGGAGAGGCTTTGTATAACGTTGATAATTTGCGTTAGTCGATATTAGTTGAGAATCTTCTGGATATGCGTGTTTACTCTTGATAGAAACTTCCCGATACATGTCGAAGCAAGAGGTCGTTCTGGAAGATATAAAAATATGTATTGACGTAAGTCAGTGATGACGATCTTTTATTCGATTGGTGGCAGTACGTCATTTTCTACCATGTACGAAATCTTTCCGGAAAAGAGAGAGGTTATTTAATCGTGAGCCGAGTCGCTGTTGAGATAGTAAAGTTGTTGATAGTGATTTGGAAAGTTGCTGTGAAAGTTGTTGAGTTGAATTGAGAATTGTATGCAGTTGTTGATGCGTGCTGAATAAAAGTGGAAAACTTCATACGTGGACTTTGTGACTTGTATGCTGTTTGGACGGGCTGTGTGAATAAACGAATCTGAGTTACACCCTATCAGGAATTCAAGCATCGGGGCTGAATCAGATACTGATAGAAAACACCAACATCAAACTGAGTGTAACATTTTGGGGGTCAAGCCGCGATTCACGCCATAGCCAAGGGTTCAACTGCTACAACAAGCGAGTCAACGTTACGAGAGGCAGTCATCGAGGGTAGCCGCCAACGAGTTGCGTCGAGAGGGGCCAACATACTGGGACTACATCCGATAGATTCGGGTTGACTGCAAGGGCGTGTAGTCGCTGAAGAGTTGCTTCGTGAGCGAACAACAGATCGGGACTACGTTGCTGCCGTAAGACTACGTCGAGGGACAGTCTCGGAGCTACATCGCCAGTATTAGAGCGAGCGTCGAGCGGACGTCGCGTCTACTTCAGCACAGGAGCGTGTACATCAACACCAGCGTGGTGCAGCGTCGCATACGACGAGGACAGCGGGGCCTGCGTCAGCGAAAGCGACTAGTGGCAAGCATCAGCGCTACTGCAGAAAGCGTGCTGTTCTAGAACAGTCTAGAAAGGTACAGCACAGTCAAGAACTTTCCAGAAAAAAAGAACTCTACAGTCAAGAACTTTCTAGAAAAAGAACTTTCCAGAAGCATCAAGATGGCTGACTTCTGGCAGAAAGGGATTCAACTGAATCTAAAAGGCAAACAGTTGACGGAGTACGTCAAGTCCCAGGAGAGAATACAAGAACGAGAACTAGAAGAGCAGCGTCGCCGTGAAGAAAGAGAACTAGAAGAGCAGCGTCGCCGTGAAGAAAGAGAATTGGAAGAGAAGCGTCTAGAAAAAGAAATAGAACTAGAACAGAAGCGTCTAGAAATTGAACAGCAGCGGCAAGAAAAAGAAGAGCAACGACGTCGTGAAGAAAGAGAGGAAAGAGAGGCTGAGCGTCAATACCAGCTAGAGTTGGCGCGTATCCAGAACAATCAGCATGCGCCACAAGTCACCAACGACCATACGGCTCCAAGATTGCCAGCTTTCGTCGACGGGAAGGACCAGATTGACTGTTATCTGGCGAGATTTGAAAGGTTTGCCAAAAGCTCTAACTGGCAACCTCAAGACTGGGCGATTCGACTAAGTGCACTTCTGACGGGAGAAGCACTCGACGTCTACACCAGATTGTCGGACGATGACGCTAAAGACTACGACGTCTTGAAAGAGGCCCTATTGCAGTGCTACAACTTTACAGAGAAGGGCTACCGTAAACGCTTCCGTGAATGCCGGCCTAAGTCAGGCGAGACGCCAAAGCAGTTTGTGGAGCGCCTGTCGTCATATCTACACAAGTGGGTGGAGTTATCAGGCGAAAGGAAGTCTTACGACAGTCTCCATGACCTGATCGTGAAGGAACAATTTCTCAATGCCTGTCACAAGGACCTAGCGACCCACTTAGAAGAACAAAAGCTGCAGACGCTTAAAGATGTGACTGAGGCTGCTGAAAGATATCTTATCGCTCATGGGAAAACCCTGGGGCCACCCAGCGCGACGAAACATTTTCAGAAGACTGGAAACCATGGGAACCAGATCCATGGGAGCCAGACGAGCCAGAGACAGGCGGACTCCACGCCTCCTCCCAGAGAAGGGCATTCAAGGGGCTGTTTCACCTGCAACGCTACAGACCACAGAGCGGCTAACTGTCCTCAAAACAAAAGTAGCGGACAGCGGAGCAGTACGGACAATTCAGCGGCGGGCAACCGGCAGAGGCGGTTCTCCAATCAACGGCAAACCAGTAGATCTGACCATCAAGTGTGCGGCGGGAGCGTCATTCTTCCGAGTGAGACCGAGCGCACAGCTACCCCTGCGGACGTGCAAGAGTGCATGACTGATGGCCAACTCCTCCTTGCCAACGGGAAATCCATCCCCGTCGTCGCCAGCGCAGCTGTGACCGTACAGAACATGCCTGTTTCCAAGGGACGCGTCGGAAATCATGAAGTGACTGTTTTAAGAGACTCTGGCTGCAGTGGGGTCATCGTCAGAGAAGACCTAATCGCTAAAGAACAGTTCACTGGCGATTCAAAATGGACACTTATGGCCGACAGCAAATGTGTGAGAGCGCCAGTTGCGAAGATTCATGTCAACACCCCTTTCTACATAGGCGAAGTCGAAGCGGTTTGCCTGAAGAAGCCGCTGTATGATTTGATGATCGGGAATATCGACGGCGCGAGACGACCCGACGACCCCGATCCAGAGTGGAGTCCTGCCTCAACTCAACACGTCGAAGTTGTGGAGGAGGATCCATTGCCATTTCCCGATGGAGACCTTACAGAGCTGCTACGGGACAATGTGGTTACTCCGGCTCAGCCCTGCCGACCAGAGATCGTCGGTGCTGTCACTACCAGGGCCCAGGCCAAGAGAGACAAGACGTCTACGCCACTGAAGGTCGCCGACAACTCTAAAGCTGCCATCGTGGACCGAGATAAGCTGATCCAGCTCCAGGAAGCTGATAGTACTTTAAACAAGTACAGGAACCGCCAAGACCACGTGACCAAAGGCAGTGGTACGGTCTACTTTGAGGTGAAGGCCAAGATCTTGTACCGAATCTTCCAGCACCCGAGGGTCAATGGAGGGAAACCACTACGTCAAGTATTGGTACCGTTACCCCTAAGGCGCCAAGTGATGGAAGTAGCTCATGACTCTATCATGGGAGGTCACCTAGGCATCAGAAAGACGTCAGACAGAATCCAGGCGGTGTTCTACTGGCCAGGGCTTCATGCGGACGTCAGCCGTTTCTGCCGATCGTGTGACATTTGCCAGAAGACCATACCTCGAGGAAGGGTCCCGAAAGTGCCTATGCAGAGGATGCCTCTGATCGACCGACCTTTCAAGAGGGTGGCCTTAGACTTAATCGGCGAAATAAGACCTCCGAGTGAAGAAGGTCATCGGTGGGTACTGACTTTAGTGGACTATGCGACTCGGTACCCAGAAGCAGTGCCTCTGAAGAAGATTGACACTGAAACTGTTGCAGAGGCGCTGGTGGACATGTTCAGTAGACTTGGAGTGCCTGAAGAAATTCTGACAGACCTCGGGACGCAGTTCGTCTCTGACTGCATGAAGGAGGTCAACAGACTGCTGAGCATCCGGCATTTGACTACGACACCCTACCATCCAATGTGCAACGGGCTTGTCGAAAAGTTCAATGCTACGTTGAAGTCCACCCTGAAGAAACTGTGCAGCGAGCAGCCCAGACAATGGCATCGTTACATCAACGCCTTACTTTTCGCCTACAGAGAAGTACCGCAGGAGTCCACCGGCTTTTCTCCGTTCGAGCTGCTGTACGGAAGAACCATCCGAGGGCCGATGCACATCCTGAAAGAACTGTGGACGAAGGAAGTGGACACCCCAGAGGTGAAGAACAGTTACCAGTACGTGTTTGAGCTACGGGAGAAGCTGGAGCAGACTCTCGAGATAGCCAGAGAAAACCTGAAGAAGTCCCAAGACTGTGGAAAGCACTACTATGACCGTAGGGCTGTGAACAGGAAGTTTAAACCTGGCAACAAAGTGCTGGTGCTGCTACCTACTGATCATAATAAGTTGCTGATGCAGTGGAAAGGCCCGTACGAAGTGGAGACCGTGGTGGGTATCAACGACTACAAGGTGAAGGTCGGCCAGCATTCCAAGATATACCACGCCAACCTCCTTAAGCTGTACGTAGAAAGGCCATCAGAGACTGTGCACGCAGCAACAGCAGCTGTGACCGACAACAGCTTTGACAGCGAAGAACTGTTGGAACTGGGAGACTTCCACAGCAAAGAAGGCATCGATGATGTTAAGCTAGGACCGAGCTTGACAGAAGGTCAAAAGTTGGAGCTCAAGGACCTTATGGGCGAGTTTCCCCACAACTTCAGCGATGTCCCTGGCTCTACAACTTTGGTCGAACACGAAGTCCACCTCACTTCGAATATCCCTGTTCGATCCAAGCCCTTCCCGATCCCTTTCAAGGCCCGTGAATCCTTGAAGAAAGACATCGATGAGATGCTGAAAATGGGCATCATCAAGGAGTCCAGTTCCCCCTACGCGTCCCCTGTCGTGGTCGTGAAGAAGAAGGACGGGAGCAACCGAGTATGCATCGACTACAGGAAGGTTAATAAGATCACCGTCTTCGACCCTGAGCCGATGCCTACCGCAGCAGACCTCTTCCGCCAATTATCGGGGAGTAGAATCTTCTCAAAGATTGACCTCAGCAAAGGTTATTGGCAAGTCCCCGTGCGTCAACAGGACATACCAAAGACTGCTTTTATAACCCCTGATGGGACGTACGAGTGCCTAAGGATGCCCTTTGGTATGGTCAACAGCGGAGCTACCCTGAAGAGAGGGATGAAGAAGATGCTCAAAGGGATGGACAATGTCGTGTGTTACTGGGACGACCTGCTAGTCCACACTCGCACCTGGGAAGAGCATCTGCAGACCTTGAGGGAGCTGTTTCACCGTCTCACAGAAGCCAACCTGACTGTGAGACCCAGTAAGTGCATTCTGGGGACTGACAACGTAGACTTTATCGGCCATTCGCTGAAAGAAGGACAAAAGGGGCTTCTACTAGAAAACGTCACCAAGATTCTGAACGCTCCACGTCCCCAAACCAAGAAGCAGGTGCGATCTTTCCTGGGGTTGGCTGGATACTACAGGGAGTTTGTACCAAACTACTCCGCCATCACAGCACCCTTGTCGGACCTGGTGCGGAAAGGCTGTCCAAACCAAGTGCAGTGGGGACCGTCTCAGGAGAAGGCATACCAGACTGTGCGCGACCTCCTTTCGAAGGATCCGGTGCTACGACTGCCTGACACTTCCAAGGAATTCGTCTTAAGAACAGACGCAGCGGACGAAGGCATCGGCGCCATACTGATGCAGGAACACGAAGGGAAACTATTTCCGGTCAGTTACGCCAGCAAGAAGCTGTCCAGGGCTGAGAAAAATTACTCGACCATGGAGAAAGAGTGCCTTGCCATCATATGGGGAATCCGGAAGTTCGAACTGTACCTTCAAGGAGTGAAGTTCGTGCTACAGACTGATCACAAGCCGCTAACTTACTTGAACTCTGCCAAGTTTGTGAACAGTCGGATCATGAGATGGGCTATGTACTTGCAGAACTTTAACATGCGAGTAGAATCTATCAAAGGATCGGACAATGTTGGTGCGGACTTCCTCAGCAGAGTGTGTGAGTAAAGAACATCGACTGTGTGGATGAACTGTGAACATTGACAATATCCAGACGGATTTGAAGATGAAAATCATTGACTCTGTGTGAATGAACTGAGAACGTTGATAGTGTTCAGAGAGTCTGAAATAAGTTTTAATTCTGAACTTTGTTTGTGCATTACGTTTCAACGTTGTTGAAAGAAATTAGGTAAATTTCTTCTTGAGTGGGGGGTTATGTTACGTTGAAACGCGAATGATAATATGGCTGAAGCGTGTACGATAGATCTAATCGTTTCGTTTTGCAAAGTATTCAATAATGGTGTTTATTTACCTTTGATTTGAGTTGGCATTGTTGTTAGGAGAGGCTTTGTATAACGTTGATAATTTGCGTTAGTCGATATTAGTTGAGAATCTTCTGGATATGCGTGTTTACTCTTGATAGAAACTTCCCGATACATGTCGAAGCAAGAGGTCGTTCTGGAAGATATAAAAATATGTATTGACGTAAGTCAGTGATGACGATCTTTTATTCGATTGGTGGCAGTACGTCATTTTCTACCATGTACGAAATCTTTCCGGAAAAGAGAGAGGTTATTTAATCGTGAGCCGAGTCGCTGTTGAGATAGTAAAGTTGTTGATAGTGATTTGGAAAGTTGCTGTGAAAGTTGTTGAGTTGAATTGAGAATTGTATGCAGTTGTTGATGCGTGCTGAATAAAAGTGGAAAACTTCATACGTGGACTTTGTGACTTGTATGCTGTTTGGACGGGCTGTGTGAATAAACGAATCTGAGTTACACCCTATCAGGAATTCAAGCATCGGGGCTGAATCAGATACTGATAGAAAACACCAACATCAAACTGAGTGTAACACAGGCTAGCAGCAATACTATTACAGGTTACAGGATAGCAGCAATACTATTACAGGTTACAGGCTAGCAGCAAAACTATTACAAACAACAGGCTAGCAGCAATACTTTTACAGGCTAGCAGCAATACTATTACAGGTTACAGGCTAGCAGCAATACTATTACAGGCTAGCAGCAATACAATTTCAGGTTACAGGCTAGCAGCAATACTATTACAGGTTACAGGCTAGCAGCAATACTATTACAGGTTACAGGCTAGCAGCAATACTATTACAGGCTAGCAGCAATACTATTACAGGTTACAGGCTAGCAGCAATACTATTACAGGTTACAGGCTAGCAGCAATACTATTACAGGTTACAGGCTAGCAGCAAAATTTTTACAGGCTAGCAGCAATATAATTACAGGTTACAGGCTATCAGCAATACTTTTACAGGTTACAAGCTAGCAGCAATACTATTACAGGTTACAGGCTAGCAGCAATACTATTACAGATTACAGGCTAGCAGCAATACTATTACAGGTTACAGGCTAGCAGCAATACTACTACAGGTTACAGGCTAGCAGCAATACTATTACAGGCTAGCAGCAATACTATTACAGGCTACAGGCTAGCAGCAATACTATTACAGGTTACAGACTAGCAGAAATACAATTACAGGTTACAGGCTAGCAGCAATACTATTACAGGTTACAGGCTACAAGCAGTAATATTACAGGCTACAGGCTAGCAGCAATACTATTACAGGCTAGCAGCAATACTATTACAGGCTAGCAGCAATACTATTACAGGTTACAGGCTAGCAGCAATACTATTACAGGTTACAGGCTAGCAGCAATACTACTACAGGTTACAGGCTAGCAGCAATACTAGTACAGGTTACAGGCTAGCAGCAATAATATTACAGGCTAGCAGCAATACTATTACAGGTAACAGGCTAGCAGCAATACTATTACAGGTTACAGGCTAGCAGCAATACTATAACAGGCTAGCAGCAATACTATTACAGGCTATCAGCAATACTATTACAGGCTAGCAGCAATACTATTAAAGGCTAGCAGCAATACTAATACAGGTTACAGGCTAGCAGCAATACTATTACAGGTTACAGGCTAGCAGCAATACTAGCAGCAATACTATTACAGGTAACAGGCTAGCAGCAATACTATTACAGGTTACAGGCTAGCAGCAATACTATAACAGGCTAGCAGCAATACTATTACAGGCTATCAGCAATACTATTACAGGCTAGCAGCAATACTATTAAAGGCTAGCAGCAATACTAATACAGGTTACAGGCTAGCAGCAATACTATTACAGGTTACAGGCTAGCAGCAATATTATTACAGGTTACAGCTAGCAGCAATACTATTACAGGCTAGCAGCAATACTATTACAGGTAACAGGCTAGCAGCAATACTATTACAGGTTACAGGCTAGCAGCAATACTATTACAGGTTACAGGCTAGCAGCAATACTATTACAGGTTACAGGCTAGCAGCAATACTATTACAGGCTATCAGCAATACAATTACAGGCTAGCAGCAATACTATTACAGGCTAGCAGCAATACTATTAAAGACTAGCAGCAATACTATTACAGGCTAGCAGCAATACTATTACAGGTTACAGGCTGGCAGCAATACTATTACAGGTTACAGGCTAGCTGCAATACTATTACAGGTTACAGGCTAGGAGCAATAATATTACAGGTTACAGGCTAGGAGCAACACTATTACAGGTTACAGGCTAGCAGCAATATTATTACAAGTTAGCAGCAATAATATTACAGGCTAGCAGCAATACTATTACAGGTTACAGGCTAGCAGCAATACTATTACATGTTACAGGCTAGCAGCAATACTATAACAGGTTACAGGCTAGCAGCAATTCTATTACAGGTTACAGGCTAGCAGCAATTCTATTACAGGTTACAGGCTAGCAGCAATACTATTACAGGTTACAGGCTAGCAGCAATACTATTACAGGTTATAGGCTAGCAGCAATACTATTACAGGCTAGCAACAATACTATTACAGGTAACAGGATAGCAGCAATACTATTACAGGTTACAGGCGAGCAGCAATATTATTACAGGTTACAGGCTAGCAGCAATATTATTAAAGCCTAGCAGCAATACTATTACAGGTTACAAGCTAGCAGCAATACTATTACAGGTTACAGGCTAGCAGCGTTACTATTGCAGGTTCCAGTCTAGCAGCAATACTACTAAAGGTCACAGGCTAGCAGCAATACTATTACAGGTTACAGGCTAGCAGCAATACTATTACAGGTTACAGGATAGCAGCAATACTATTACAGGTTACAGGCGAGCAGCAATATTATTACAGGTTACAGGCTAGCAGCAATACTATTACAGGCTAGCAGCAATACTATTACAGGTTACAGGCTAGCAGCATTACTATTACAGGTTACAAGCTAGCAGCAATACTATTACAGGTTACAGGCTAGCAGCAATACTATTACAGGTTACAGGCTAGCAGCAATACTATTACAGGCTAGCAGCAATACTATTACAGGTTACAGGCTAGCAGCAGTACTATTACAGGTTACAGGCTAGCAGCAATACTATCACAGATTACAGGCTAGCAGCAATATTATTAAAGCCTAGCAGCAATACTATTACAGGCTAGCAGCAATACTATTACAGGTTACAGGCTAGCAGCATTACTATTACAGGTTACAGGTTAGCAGCAATACCATTACAGGTTTCAGGCTAGCAGCAATACTATTACAGGTTACAGGCTAGCAGAATAACTACTATAAATTTCAGGCTAGCAGCATTACTATTACAGGCTAGCAGCAATACTATTACAGGTGATAGGCTAGCAGCAATACTATTACAAGTTACAGGCTAGCAGCAATACTATTACAGGTTACAGTCTAGCAGCGTTACTTTTGCAGGTTACAGGCTAGCAGCAATGCTATTACAGGTTACAGGCTAACAGCAATACTTCTACAGGTTACAGGCTAGCAGCAAAACTATTACAAACAACAGGCTAGCAGCAATACTATTACAGGCTAGCAGCAATACTATTACAGGTTACAGGCTAGCAGCAATACTATTACAGGCTAGCAGCAATACTATTTCAGGTTACAGGCTAGCAGCAATACTATTACAGGTTACAGGCTAGCAGCAATACTATTACAGGTTACAGGCTAGCAGCAATACTATTACAGGCTAGCAGCAATACTATTACAGGTTACAGGCTAGCAGCAATACTATTACAGGTTACAGGCTAGCAGCAATACTATTACAGGTTACTGGCTAGCAGCAAAATTTTTACAGGCTAGCAGCAATATAATTACAGGTTACAGGCTATCAGCAATACTATTACAGGTTACAAGCTAGCAGCAATACTATTACAGGTTACAGGCTAGCAGCAATACTATTACAGATTACAGGCTAGCAGCAATACTATTACAGGTTACAGGCTAGCAGCAATACTACTACAGGTTACAGGCTAGCAGCAATACTATTACAGGCTAGCAGCAATACTATTACAGGCTACAGGCTAGCAGCAATACTATTACAGGTTACAGACTAGCAGAAATACAATTACAGGTTACAGGCTAGCAGCAATACTATTACAGGTTACAGGCTACAAGCAGTAATATTACAGGCTACAGGCTAGCAGCAATACTATTACAGGCTAGCACCAATACTATTACAGGCTATCAGCAATACTATTACAGGCTAGCAGCAATACTATTAAAGGCTAGCAGCAATAATATAAGAGGCTAGCAGCAATACTATTACAGGTTACAGAGTATCAGCAATACTATTACAGGTTACAGGCTAGCAGCAATACTATTACAGGTTACAGGCTAGCAGCAATACTATTACAGGCTAGCAGCAATACTATTACAGGTAACAGGCTAGCAGCAATACTATTACAGGTTAAAGGCTAGCAGCAATACTATTACAGGTTACAGGCTAGCAGCAATACTATTACAGGTTACAGGCTAGCAGCAATACTATTACAGGCTAGCAGCAATACAATTACAGGCTAGCAGCAATACTATTACAGGCTAGCAGCAATACTATTAAAGACTAGCAGCAATACTATTACACGCTAGCAGCAATACTATTACAGGTTACAGGCTGGCAGCAATACTATTACAGGTTACAGGCTAGCTGCAATACTATTACAGGTTACATGCTAGGAGCAATAATATTACAGGTTACAGGCTAGGAGCAACACTAATACAGGTTACAGGCTAGCAGCAATATTATTACAAGTTAGCAGCAATAATATTACAGGCTAGCAGCAACACTATTACTGGTTACAGGCTAGCAGCAATACTATTACATGTTACAGGCTAGCAGCAATACTATAACAGGTTACAGGCTAGCAGCAATTCTATTACCGGTTACAGGCTAGCAGCAATACTATTACAGGTTACAGGCTAGCAGCAATACTATTGCAGGATAGCAGCAATACTATTACAGGTTACAGGCTAGCAGCAAAATTTTTACAGGCTAGCAGCAATATAATTACAGGTTACAGGCTAAGCAATACTATTACAGGTTACAAGCTAGCAGCAATACTATTACAGGTTACAGGCTAGCAGCAATACTATTACAGATTACAGGCTAACAGCAATACTATTACAGGTTACAGGTTAGCAGCAATACTACTACAGGTTACAGGCTAGCAGCAATACTATTACACGCTAGCAGCAATACTTTTACAGGCTACAGGCTAGCAGCAATACTATTACAGGTTACAGACTAGCAGAAATACAATTACAGGTTACAGGCTAGCAGCAATACTATTACAGGTTACAGGCTACAAGCAGTAATATTACAGGCTACAGGCTAGCAGCAATACTATTACAGGCTAGCAGCAATACTATTACAGGCTAGCAGCAATACTATTACAGGTTACAGGCTAGCAGCAATACTATTACAGGTTACAGGCTAGCAGCAATACTATTACAGGTTACAGGCTAGCAGCAATACTAGTACAGGTTACAGGCTAGCAGCAATAATATTACAGGCTAGCAGCAATACTATTACAGGTAACAGGCTAGCAGCAATACTATTACAGGTTACAGGCTAGCAGCAATACTATAACAGGCTAGCAGCAATACTATTACAGGCTATCAGCAATACTATTACAGGCTAGCAGCAATACTATTAAAGGCTAGCAGCAATACTAATACAGGTTACAGGCTAGCAGCAATACTATTACAGGTTACAGGCTAGCAGCAATATTATTACAGGTTACAGGCTAGCAGCAATACTATTACAGGCTAGCAGCAATACTATTACAGGTAACAGGCTAGCAGCAATACTATTACAGGTTACAGGCTAGCAGCAATACTATTAAAGGTTACAGGCTAGCAGCAATACTATTACAGGCTACAGGCTAGCAGCAATACTATTACCGGTTGAAGGCTAGCAGCAATTCTATTACAGGCTAGCAGCAATACTATTACAGTATACAGGCTAGCAGCAATACTATTATATTTTACAGTCTAGCAGCAATACTATTACAGGTTACAGGCTAGCAGCAGTACTATTACAGGTTACAGGCTAGCAGCAATATTATTGCAGGCTAGCAGCAATACTATTACAGGTTACAGGCTAGCAGCAATACTATTACAGGTTACAGGTTAGCAGCAATACTATTACAGGTTACAGGATTGCAGCAATACTACTACAGGTTACAGTCTAGCAGCAATAATATTACAGGCTAGCAGCAATACTATTACAGGTTACACGCAAGCAGCAATACTAGTACATGTTACAGGCTAGCAGCAATACTCTTACAGGCTAGCAGCATAACTGTTACAGGTTACAGGCTAGCAGCAATACTGTTACAGGTTACAGGCTAGCAGCTTTACTATTACAGGTTACAGGCTAGCAGCAATACTATTACAGGTTACAGGCTAGCAGCAATACTATTACAGGCTAGCAGCAATATTACATGTTACAGGCTAGCAGCAATTATATTACAGGTTACAGGCTAGCAGCAATACTATTACAGGTTACAGGCTAGCAGCAATACTATTACAGGTTACAGGCTAGCAGCAATACTATTACAGGTTACAGGCTAGCAGCAATACTATTACAGGCTAGCAGCAATACTATTACAGGCTACAGGCAAGCAGCAATACCAATACAGGTTACAAGCTAGTAGCATTACTATTACAGGCTAGCAGCAATACTATTACAGGCTAGCTGCAATACTATTACAGGCTAGCAGCAATACTATTAAAGGCTAGCAGCAATACTATTACAGGCTAGCAGCAATACTATTACAGGTTACAGGCTAGCAGCAATACTTTTACAGGTTACAGGCTAGCAGCAATACTATTACAGGTTACAGGCTAGCTGCAATACTATTACAGGTTACAGGCTAGCAGCAGTATTATTACAAGCTAGCAGCAATACTAATACAGGTTACAGGCTAGCAGCAATACTATTACAGGTTACAGGCTAGCAGCAATACTATTACAGGTTACAGGCTAGCAGCAATACTATTACAGGTTACAGGCTAGCAGCAATACTATTACAGGTTACCGTCTAGCAGCAATACTATTACAGGTTACAGGCTAGCAGCAATACTGCTACAGGTTACAGGCTAGCAGCAATACTATTACAGGCTAGCAGGAATACTATTACAGGTCACAGGCTAGCAGCAATACTATTACAGGTTACAGGCTAGCAGCAATACTATTACAGGTTAAAGGATAGCAGCGTTACTATTGCAGCCTACAGGCTAGCAGCAATAATATTACAGGTTACAGGCTAGCAGCAATACTATTACAGGTTACAGGCTAGCAGCATTACTATTACAGGTTACAGGCTAGCAGCAATACTATTACAGGCTAGCAGCAATAATATTACAGGTTACAGGCTAGCAGCAATACTATTACAGGTTACAGGCTAGAAGCAATACTATTACAGGTTACAGGCTAGCAGCAATACTATTACAGGTTACAGGCTAGCAGCAATACTATTACAGGTTTTAAACTAGCAGCAATATTACTACAGGTTACAGACTAGCAGCAATATTATTACAGGCTAGCAGCAATACTATTACAGGTCACAGGATAGCAGCAATACTATTACAGGTTACAGGCTAGCAGCAATACTATTACAGGTTACAGGCTAGCAGCGTTACTATTGCAGGTTACAGGCTAGCAGCAATACTATTACAGGTTACAGGCTAGCAGCAATACTATTACAAGTTACAGGCTAGCAGCAATACTATTACAGGTTACAGGCTAGCAGCAATACTATTACAGGTTACAGGCTAGCAGAATAACTACTAAAGGTTTCAGGCTAGCAGCATTACTATTACAGGCTAGCAGAAATACTATTACAGGTTACAGGCTAGCAGCAATACTATTACCGGTTACAGGCTAGCAGCAATACTATTACAGGTTACAGTCTAGCAGCGTTACTATTGCAGGTTACAGGCTAGCAGCAATGCTATTACAGGTTACAGGCTAACAGCAATATTTCTACAGGTTACAGGCTAGCAGCAAAACTATTACAAACTACAGGCTAGCAGCAATACTATTACAGGCTAGCAGCAGTACTATTACAGGTTACAGGCTAGCAGCAATACTATTACAGGCTAGCAGCATTTCTATTACAGGTTACAGGCTAGCAGCAATACTATTACAGGTTACAGGCTAGCAGCAATACTATTACAGGTTACAGGCTAGCAGCAATACTATTACAGGCTAGCAGCAATACTATTACAGGTTACAGGCTAGCAGGAATACTATTACAGGTTACAGGCTAGCAGCAATACTATTACAGGTTACAGGCAAGCAGCAATACTAGTACAGGTTACAGGCTAGCAGCAATACTATTACAGGCTAGCAGCAATAATATTACAGGTAAAAGGCTAGCAGCAATACTATTACAGGTTACATGCTAGCAGCAATACTATTACAGGTTAGCAGCAATACTATTACAGGCTATCAGCAATACTATTACAGGCTAGCAGCAATACTATTAAAGGCTAGCAGCAATACTATTACAGGCTAGCAGCAATACTATTACAGGTTACAGGCTAGCAGCAATACTATTACAGGTTTGAGGCTAGCAGCAATACTATTACAGGTTACAGGCTAGCAGCAATACTATTACAGGCTAGCAGCAATACTATTACAGGTAACAAGCTAGCAGCAATACTATTACAGGTTACAGGCTAGCAGCAATACTATTACAGGTTACAGGCTAGCAGCGATACTATTACAGGGTACAGGCTAGCAGCAATACTATTACAGGCTAGCAGCAATACAATTACAGGCTAGCAGCAATACTATTACAGGCTAGCAGCAATACTATTAAAGACTAGCAGCAATACTATTACAGGCTAGCAGCAATACTATTACAGGTTACAGGCTGGCAGCAATACTATTACAGGTTACAGGCTAGCTGCAATACTATTACAGGTTACAGGCTAGCAGCAATAATATTACAAGTTACAGGCTAGCAGCAATACTATTACAGGCTAGCAGCAATACTATTACAGGTAACAGGCTAGCAGCAATACTATTACAGGTTACAGGCTAGCAGAATTACTATTACAGGTTACAGGTTAGCAGCAATACCATTACAGGTTACAGGCTAGCAGCAATACTATTACAGGTTACAGGCTAGCAAAATAACTACTATAGGTTTCAGGCTAGCAGCATTACTATTACAGGCTAGCAGCAATACTATTACAGGTTATAGGCTAGCAGCAATTCTATTACAGGTTACAGGCTAGCAGCAATACTATTACAGGTTACAGTCTAGCAGCGTTACTATTGCAGGTTACAGGCTAGCAGCAATGCTATTACAGGTTACAGGCTAACAGCAATACTTCTACAGGTTACAGGCTAGCAGCAAAACTATTAAAAACTACAGGCTAGCAGCAATACTATTACAGGCTAGCACCAATACTATTACAGGTTACAGGCTAGCAGCAATACTATTACAGGCTAGCAGCAATACTATTACAGGTTACAGGCTAGCAGCAATACTATTACAGGTTACAGGCTAGCAGCAATACTATTACAGGTTACAGGCTAGCAGCAATACTATTACAGGCTAGCAGCAATACTATTACAGGTTACAGGCTAGCAGCAATACTATTACAGGTTACAGGCTAGCAGCAATACTATTACAGGTTACAGGCTAGCAGCAAAATATTTACAGGTTACAAGCTAGCAGCAATACTATTACAGGTCACAGGCTAGCAGCAATACTATTACAGATTACAGGCTAGCAGCAATACTATTACAGGTTACAGGCAAGCAGCAATACTACTACAGGTTAATGGCTAGCAGCAATACTATTACAGGCTAGCAGCAATACTATTACAGGCTACAGGCTAGCAGCAATACTATTACAGGTTACAGACTAGCAGCAATACTATTACAGGTTACAGGCTAGCAGCAATACTATTACAGGTTACAGGCTAGCAGCAGTACTATTACAGGCTACAGGCTAGCAGCAATACTATTACAGGTAACCAGCAATAATATTACAGGTTACAGGCTAGCAGCAATACTATTACAGGTTACAGGCTAGCAGCAATACTATTACAGGCTAGCAGCAATACAATTACAGGCTAGCAGCAATACTATTACAGGCTAGCAGCAATACTATTAAAGACTAGCAGCAATACTCTTACAGGCTAGCAGCAATACTATTACAGGTTACAGGCTGGCAGCAATACTATTACAGGTTACAGGCTAGCTGCAATACTATTACAGGTTACATGCTAGGAGCAATAATATTACAGGTTACAGGCTAGGAGCAACACTATTACAGGTTACAGGCTAGCAGCAATATTATTACAAGTTAGCAGCAATAATATTACAGGCTAGCAGCAACACTATTACAGGTTACAGGCTAGCAGCAATACTATTACATGTTACAGGCTAGCAGCAATACTATAACAGGTTACAGGCTAGCAGCAATTCTATTACCGGTTACAGGCTAGCAGCAATACTATTACAGGTTACAGGCTAGCAGCAATACTATTGCAGGCTAGCAGCAATACTATTACAGGTTACAGGCTAGCAGCAATACTATTACAGGTTATAGGCTAGCAGCAATACTATTACAGGCTAGCAGCAATACTATTACAGGTAACAGGATAGCAGCAATACTATTACAGGTTACAGGCGAGCAGCAATATTATTACAGGTTACAGGCTAGCAGCAATATTATTAAAGCCTAGCAGCAATACTATTACAGGTTACAAGCTAGCAGCAATACTATTACAGGTTACAGGCTAGCAGCGTTACTATTGCAGGTTCCAGTCTAGCAGCAATACTACTAAAGGTCACAGGCTAGCAGCAATACTATTACAGGTTACAGGCTAGCAGCAATACTATTACAGGTTACAGGATAGCAGCAATACTATTACAGGTTACAGGCGAGCAGCAATATTATTACAGGTTACAGGCTAGCAGCAATACTATTACAGGCTAGCAGCAATACTATTACAGGTTACAGGCTAGCAGCAATACTATTACAGGTTACAGGCTAGCAGCAATACTATCACAGATTACAGGCTAGCAGCAATATTATTAAAGCCTAGCAGCAATTCTATTACAGGTTACAGGCTAGGAGCAATACTATTACAGGTTGTTTGCTAGCAGCAACATTTTTACAGGCTAGCAGCAATACTATTACAGGTTACAAGCTAGCAGCAATACCAATACAGGTTACATGCTAGCAGCAATACTATTACAGGTTTCAGGCTAGCAGCAATACTATTACAGGTTACAGGCTAGCAGCAATACTATTACAGGCTAGCAGCAATACTATTACAGGTTACAGTCTAGCAGCAATACTATTACAGGTTACAGGCTAGCAGCATTACTATTACAGGTTACAGGTTAGCAGCAATACCATTACAGGTTTCAGGCTAGCAGCAATACTATTACAGGTTACAGGCTAGCAGAATAACTACTATAAATTTCAGGCTAGCAGCATTACTATTACAGGCTAGCAGCAATACAATTACAGGTGATAGGCTAGCAGCAATACTATTACAAGTTACAGGCTAGCAGCAATACTATTACAGGTTACAGTCTAGCAGCGTTACTATTGCAGGTTACAGGCTAGCAGCAATGCAATTACAGGTTACAGGCTAACAGCAATACTTCTACAGGTTACAGGCTAGCAGCAAAACTATTACAAACAACAGGCTAGCAGCAATACTTTTACAGGCTAGCAGCAATACTATTACAGGTTACAGGCTAGCAGCAATACTATTACAGGCTAGCAGCAATACTATTTCAGGTTACAGGCTAGCAGCAATACTATTACAGGTTACAGGCTAGCAGCAATACTATTACAGGTTACAGGCTAGCAGCAATACTATTACAGGCTAGCAGCAATACTATTACAGGTTACAGGCTAGCAGCAATACTATTACAGGTTACAGGCTAGCAGCAATACTATTACAGGTTACAGGCTAGCAGCAAAATTTTTACAGGCTAGCAGCAATATAATTACAGGTTACAGGCTATCAGCAATACTATTACAGGTTACAAGCTAGCAGCAATACTATTACAGGTTACAGGCTAGCAGCAATACTATTACAGATTACAGGCTAGCAGCAATACTATTACAGGTTACAGGCTAGCAGCAATACTACTACAGGTTACAGGCTAGCAGCAATACTATTACAGGCTAGCAGCAATACTATTACAGGCTACAGGCTAGCAGCAATACTATTACAGGTTACAGACTAGCAGAAATACAATTACAGGTTACAGGCTAGCAGCAATACTATTACAGGTTACAGGCTACAAGCAGTAATATTACAGGCTACAGGCTAGCAGCAATACTATTACAGGCTAGCAGCAATACTATTACAGGCTAGCAGCAATACTATTACAGGTTACAGGCTAGCAGCAATACTATTACAGGTTACAGGCTAGCAGCAATACTATTACAGGTTACAGGCTAGCAGCAATACTAGTACAGGTTACAGGCTAGCAGCAATAATATTACAGGCTAGCAGCAATACTATTACAGGTAACAGGCTAGCAGCAATACTATTACAGGTTACAGGCTAGCAGCAATACTATAACAGGCTAGCAGCAATACTATTACAGGCTATCAGCAATACTATTACAGGCTAGCAGCAATACTATTAAAGGCTAGCAGCAATACTAATACAGGTTACAGGCTAGCAGCAACACTATTACAGGTTACAGGCTAGCAGCAATACTAGCAGCAATACTATTACAGGTAACAGGCTAGCAGCAATACTATTACAGGTTACAGGCTAGCAGCAATACTATAACAGGCTAGCAGCAATACTATTACAGGCTATCAGCAATACTATTACAGGCTAGCAGCAATACTATTAAAGGCTAGCAGCAATACTAATACAGGTTACAGGCTAGCAGCAATACTATTACAGGTTACAGGCTAGCAGCAATATTATTACAGGTTACAGGCTAGCAGCAATACTATTACAGGCTAGCAGCAATACTATTACAGGTAACAGGCTAGCAGCAATACTATTACAGGTTACAGGCTAGCAGCAATACTATTACAGGTTACAGGCTAGCAGCAATACTATTACAGGTTACAGGCTAGCAGCAATACTATTACAGGCTAGCAGCAATACAATTACAGGCTAGCAGCAATACTATTACAGGCTAGCAGCAATACTATTAAAGACTAGCAGCAATACTATTACAGGCTAGCAGCAATACTATTACAGGTTACAGGCTGGCAGCAATACTATTACAGGTTACAGGCTAGCTGCAATACTATTACAGGTTACAGGCTAGGAGCAATAATATTACAGGTTACAGGCTAGGAGCAACACTATTACAGGTTACAGGCTAGCAGCAATATTATTACAAGTTAGCAGCAATAATATTACAGGCTAGCAGCAATACTATTACAGGTTACAGGCTAGCAGCAATACTATTACATGTTACAGGCTAGCAGCAATACTATAACAGGTTACAGGCTAGCAGCAATTCTATTACAGGTTACAGGCTAGCAGCAATTCTATTACAGGTTACAGGCTAGCAGCAATACTATTACAGGTTACAGGCTAGCAGCAATACTATTACAGGTTATAGGCTAGCAGCAATACTATTACAGGCTAGCAACAATACTATTACAGGTAACAGGATAGCAGCAATACTATTACAGGTTACAGGCGAGCAGCAATATTATTACAGGTTACAGGCTAGCAGCAATATTATTAAAGCCTAGCAGCAATACTATTACAGGTTACAAGCTAGCAGCAATACTATTACAGGTTACAGGCTAGCAGCGTTACTATTGCAGGTTCCAGTCTAGCAGCAATACTACTAAAGGTCACAGGCTAGCAGCAATACTATTACAGGTTACAGGCTAGCAGCAATACTATTACAGGTTACAGGATAGCAGCAATACTATTACAGGTTACAGGCGAGCAGCAATATTATTACAGGTTACAGGCTAGCAGCAATACTATTACAGGCTAGCAGCAATACTATTACAGGTTACAGGCTAGCAGCATTACTATTACAGGTTACAAGCTAGCAGCAATACTATTACAGGTTACAGGCTAGCAGCAATACTATTACAGGTTACAGGCTAGCAGCAATACTATTACAGGCTAGCAGCAATACTATTACAGGTTACAGGCTAGCAGCAGTACTATTACAGGTTACAGGCTAGCAGCAATACTATCACAGATTACAGGCTAGCAGCAATATTATTAAAGCCTAGCAGCAATACTATTACAGGCTAGCAGCAATACTATTACAGGTTACAGGCTAGCAGCATTACTATTACAGGTTACAGGTTAGCAGCAATACCATTACAGGTTTCAGGCTAGCAGCAATACTATTACAGGTTACAGGCTAGCAGAATAACTACTATAAATTTCAGGCTAGCAGCATTACTATTACAGGCTAGCAGCAATACTATTACAGGTGATAGGCTAGCAGCAATACTATTACAAGTTACAGGCTAGCAGCAATACTATTACAGGTTACAGTCTAGCAGCGTTACTTTTGCAGGTTACAGGCTAGCAGCAATGCTATTACAGGTTACAGGCTAACAGCAATACTTCTACAGGTTACAGGCTAGCAGCAAAACTATTACAAACAACAGGCTAGCAGCAATA
The DNA here is from genome assembly GCA_036898135.1 of Oncomelania hupensis. Classification (NCBI taxonomy): domain Eukaryota; kingdom Metazoa; phylum Mollusca; class Gastropoda; order Littorinimorpha; family Pomatiopsidae; genus Oncomelania; species Oncomelania hupensis. The sequence goes on from CM072526.1 coordinate 56,425,883, forward strand.
CTATTACAGGCTAGCAGCAATACTATTACAGGTTACAGGCTAGCAGCAATACTATTACAGGCTAGCAGCAATACTATTTCAGGTTACAGGCTAGCAGCAATACTATTACAGGTTACAGGCTAGCAGCAATACTATTACAGGTTACAGGCTAGCAGCAATACTATTACAGGCTAGCAGCAATACTATTACAGGTTACAGGCTAGCAGCAATACTATTACAGGTTACAGGCTAGCAGCAATACTATTACAGGTTACTGGCTAGCAGCAAAATTTTTACAGGCTAGCAGCAATATAATTACAGGTTACAGGCTATCAGCAATACTATTACAGGTTACAAGCTAGCAGCAATACTATTACAGGTTACAGGCTAGCAGCAATACTATTACAGATTACAGGCTAGCAGCAATACTATTACAGGTTACAGGCTAGCAGCAATACTACTACAGGTTACAGGCTAGCAGCAATACTATTACAGGCTAGCAGCAATACTATTACAGGCTACAGGCTAGCAGCAATACTATTACAGGTTACAGACTAGCAGAAATACAATTACAGGTTACAGGCTAGCAGCAATACTATTACAGGTTACAGGCTACAAGCAGTAATATTACAGGCTACAGGCTAGCAGCAATACTATTACAGGCTAGCACCAATACTATTACAGGCTATCAGCAATACTATTACAGGCTAGCAGCAATACTATTAAAGGCTAGCAGCAATAATATAAGAGGCTAGCAGCAATACTATTACAGGTTACAGGGTATCAGCAATACTATTACAGGTTACAGGCTAGCAGCAATACTATTACAGGTTACAGGCTAGCAGCAATACTATTACAGGCTAGCAGCAATACTATTACAGGTAACAGGCTAGCAGCAATACTATTACAGGTTAAAGGCTAGCAGCAATACTATTACAGGTTACAGGCTAGCAGCAATACTATTACAGGTTACAGGCTAGCAGCAATACTATTACAGGCTAGCAGCAATACAATTACAGGCTAGCAGCAATACTATTACAGGCTAGCAGCAATACTATTAAAGACTAGCAGCAATACTATTACAGGCTAGCAGCAATACTATTACAGGTTACAGGCTGGCAGCAATACTATTACAGGTTACAGGCTAGCTGCAATACTATTACAGGTTACATGCTAGGAGCAATAATATTACAGGTTACAGGCTAGGAGCAACACTATTACAGGTTACAGGCTAGCAGCAATATTATTACAAGTTAGCAGCAATAATATTACAGGCTAGCAGCAACACTATTACTGGTTACAGGCTAGCAGCAATACTATTACATGTTACAGGCTAGCAGCAATACTATAACAGGTTACAGGCTAGCAGCAATTCTATTACCGGTTACAGGCTAGCAGCAATACTATTACAGGTTACAGGCTAGCAGCAATACTATTGCAGGATAGCAGCAATACTATTACAGGTTACAGGCTAGCAGCAAAATTTTTACAGGCTAGCAGCAATATAATTACAGGTTACAGGCTATCAGCAATACTATTACAGGTTACAAGCTAGCAGCAATACTATTACAGGTTACAGGCTAGCAGCAATACTATTACAGATTACAGGCTAACAGCAATACTATTACAGGTTACAGGCTAGCAGCAATACTACTACAGGTTACAGGCTAGCAGCAATACTATTACAGGCTAGCAGCAATACTTTTACAGGCTACAGGCTAGCAGCAATACTATTACAGGTTACAGACTAGCAGAAATACAATTACAGGTTACAGGCTAGCAGCAATACTATTACAGGTTACAGGCTACAAGCAGTAATATTACAGGCTACAGGCTAGCAGCAATACTATTACAGGTTACAGGCTAGCAGCAATACTATTACAGGCTAGCAGCAATACTATTACAGGTTACAGGCTAGCAGCAATACTATTACAGGTTACAGGCTAGCAGCAATACTATTACAGGTTACAGGCTAGCAGCAATACTATTACAGGTTACAGGCTAGCAGCAATACTTCTACAGTTACAGGCTAGCAGCAATACTATTACAGGCTAGCAGCAATACTATTACAGGTTACAGGCTAGCAGCAATACTATTACAGGTTACAGGCTAGCAGCAATACTATTACAGGTTACAGGCTAGCAGCAATACTATTACAGGTTACAGGCTAGCAGCAATACTATTACAGGTTACAGGCTAGCAGCAATACTATTACAGGTTACAGGCTAGCAGCAATACTATTAAAGGTTACAGGCTAGCAGCAATACTATTACAGGCTACAGGCTAGCAGCAATACTATTACAGGTTACAGGCTAGCAGCAATACTATTACAGGTACAGGCTAGCAGCAATACTATTACAGTATACAGGCTAGCAGCAATACTATTATATTTTACAGTCTAGCAGCAATACTATTACAGGTTACAGGCTAGCAGCAGTACTATTACAGGTTACAGGCTAGCAGCAATATTATTGCAGGCTAGCAGCAATACTATTACAGGTTACAGGCTAGCAGCAATACTATTACAGGTTACAGGTTAGCAGCAATACTATTACAGGTTACAGGATTGCAGCAATACTACTACAGGTTACAGTCTAGCAGCAATAATATTACAGGCTAGCAGCAATACTATTACAGGTTACACGCAAGCAGCAATACTAGTACATGTTACAGGCTAGCAGCAATACTCTTACAGGCTAGCAGCATAACTGTTACAGGTTACAGGCTAGCAGCAATACTGTTACAGGTTACAGGCTAGCAGCTTTACTATTACAGGTTACAGGCTAGCAGCAATACTATTACAGGTTACAGGCTAGCAGCAATACTATTACAGGCTAGCAGCAATATTACATGTTACAGGCTAGCAGCAATATTATTACAGGTTACAGGCTAGCAGCAATACTATTACAGGTTACAGGCTAGCAGCAATACTATTACAGGTTACAGGCTAGCAGCAATACTATTACAGGTTACAGGCTAGCAGCAATACTATTACAGGCTAGCAGCAATACTATTACAGGCTACAGGCAAGCAGCAATACCAATACAGGTTACAAGCTAGTAGCATTACTATTACAGGCTAGCAGCAATACTATTACAGGCTAGCTGCAATACTATTACAGGCTAGCAGCAATACTATTAAAGGCTAGCAGCAATACTATTACAGGCTAGCAGCAATACTATTACAGGTTACAGGCTAGCAGCAATACTTTTACAGGTTACAGGCTAGCAGCAATACTATTACAGGTTACAGGCTAGCTGCAATACTATTACAGGTTACAGGCTAGCAGCAGTATTATTACAAGCTAGCAGCAATACTAATACAGGTTACAGGCTAGCAGCAATACTATTACAGGTTACAGGCTAGCAGCAATACTATTACAGGTTACAGGCTAGCAGCAATACTATTACAGGTTACAGGCTAGCAGCAATACTATTACAGGTTACCGTCTAGCAGCAATACTATTACAGGTTACAGGCTAGCAGCAATACTGCTACAGGTTACAGGCTAGCAGCAATACTATTACAGGCTAGCAGAAATACTATTACAGGTCACAGGCTAGCAGCAATACTATTACAGGTTACAGGCTAGCAGCAATACTATTACAGGTTAAAGGATAGCAGCGTTACTATTGCAGGTTACAGGCTAGCAGCAATAATATTACAGGTTACAGGCTAGCAGCAATACTATTACAGGTTACAGGCTAGCAGCAATACTATTACAGGTTACAGGCTAGCAGCAATACTATTACAGGCTAGCAGCAATAATATTACAGGTTACAGGCTAGCAGCAATACTATTACAGGTTACAGGCTAGAAGCAATACTATTACAGGTTACAGGCTAGCAGCAATACTATTACAGGTTACAGGCTAGCAGCAATACTATTACAGGTTTTAAACTAGCAGCAATATTACTACAGGTTACAGACTAGCAGCAATATTATTACAGGCTAGCAGCAATACTATTACAGGTCACAGGATAGCAGCAATACTATTACAGGTTACAGGCTAGCAGCAATACTATTACAGGTTACAGGCTAGCAGCGTTACTATTGCAGGTTACAGGCTAGCAGCAATACTATTACAGGTTACAGGCTAGCAGCAATACTATTACAAGTTACAGGCTAGCAGCAATACTATTACAGGTTACAGGCTAGCAGCAATACTATTACAGGTTACAGGCTAGCAGAATAACTACTAAAGGTTTCAGGCTAGCAGCATTACTATTACAGGCTAGCAGAAATACTATTACAGGTTACAGGCTAGCAGCAATACTATTACCGGTTACAGGCTAGCAGCAATACTATTACAGGTTACAGTCTAGCAGCGTTACTATTGCAGGTTACAGGCTAACAGCAATATTTCTACAGGTTACAGGCTAGCAGCAAAACTATTACAAACTACAGGCTAGCAGCAATACTATTACAGGCTAGCAGCAGTACTATTACAGGTTACAGGCTAGCAGCAATACTATTACAGGCTAGCAGCATTTCTATTACAGGTTACAGGCTAGCAGCAATACTATTACAGGTTACAGGCTAGCAGCAATACTATTACAGGTTACAGGCTAGCAGCAATACTATTACAGGCTAGCAGCAATACTATTACAGGTTACAGGCTAGCAGGAATACTATTACAGGTTACAGGCTAGCAGCAATACTATTACAGGTTACAGGCAAGCAGCAATACTAGTACAGGTTACAGGCTAGCAGCAATACTATTACAGGCTAGCAGCAATAATATTACAGGTAAAAGGCTAGCAGCAATACTATTACAGGTTACATGCTAGCAGCAATACTATTACAGGCTAGCAGCAATACTATTACAGGCTATCAGCAATACTATTACAGGCTAGCAGCAATACTATTAAAGGCTAGCAGCAATACTATTACAGGCTAGCAGCAATACTATTACAGGTTACAGGCTAGCAGCAATACTATTACAGGTTTGAGGCTAGCAGCAATACTATTACAGGTTACAGGCTAGCAGCAATACTATTACAGGCTAGCAGCAATACTATTACAGGTAACAGGCTAGCAGCAATACTATTACAGGTTACAGGCTAGCAGCAATACTATTACAGGTTACAGGCTAGCAGCGATACTATTACAGGGTACAGGCTAGCAGCAATACTATTACAGGCTAGCAGCAATACAATTACAGGCTAGCAGCAATACTATTACAGGCTAGCAGCAATACTATTAAAGACTAGCAGCAATACTATTACAGGCTAGCAGCAATACTATTACAGGTTACAGGCTGGCAGCAATACTATTACAGGTTACAGGCTAGCTGCAATACTATTACAGGTTACAGGCTAGCAGCAATAATATTACAAGTTACAGGCTAGCAGCAATACTATTACAGGCTAGCAGCAATACTATTACAGGTAACAGGCTAGCAGCAATACTATTACAGGTTACAGGCTAGCAGAATTACTATTACAGGTTACAGGTTAGCAGCAATACCATTACAGGTTACAGGCTAGCAGCAATACTATTACAGGTTACAGGCTAGCAAAATAACTACTATAGGTTTCAGGCTAGCAGCATTACTATTACAGGCTAGCAGCAATACTATTACAGGTTATAGGCTAGCAGCAATTCTATTACAGGTTACAGGCTAGCAGCAATACTATTACAGGTTACAGTCTAGCAGCGTTACTATTGCAGGTTACAGGCTAGCAGCAATGCTATTACAGGTTACAGGCTAACAGCAATACTTCTACAGGTTACAGGCTAGCAGCAAAACTATTAAAAACTACAGGCTAGCAGCAATACTATTACAGGCTAGCACCAATACTATTACAGGTTACAGGCTAGCAGCAATACTATTACAGGCTAGCAGCAATACTATTACAGGTTACAGGCTAGCAGCAATACTATTACAGGTTACAGGCTAGCAGCAATACTATTACAGGTTACAGGCTAGCAGCAATACTATTACAGGCTAGCAGCAATACTATTACAGGTTACAGGCTAGCAGCAATACTATTACAGGTTACAGGCTAGCAGCAATACTATTACAGGTTACAGGCTAGCAGCAAAATATTTACAGGTTACAAGCTAGCAGCAATACTATTACAGGTCACAGGCTAGCAGCAATACTATTACAGATTACAGGCTAGCAGCAATACTATTACAGGTTACAGGCAAGCAGCAATACTACTACAGGTTACTGGCTAGCAGCAATACTATTACAGGCTAGCAGCAATACTATTACAGGCTACAGGCTAGCAGCAATACTATTACAGGTTACAGACTAGCAGCAATACTATTACAGGTTACAGGCTAGCAGCAATACTATTACAGGTTACAGGCTAGCAGCAGTACTATTACAGGCTACAGGCTAGCAGCAATACTATTACAGGCTACCAGCAATAATATTACAGGTTACAGGCTAGCAGCAATACTATTACAGGTTACAGGCTAGCAGCAATACTATTACAGGTAACAGGCTAGCAGCAATACTATTACAGGTTACAGGCTAGCAGCAATACTATTACAGGCTAGCAGCAATACTATTACAGGTTATCAGCCATACTATTACAGGCTAGCAGCAATACTATTAAAGGCTAGCAGTAATACTATTACAGGCTAGCAGCAATACTATTACAGGTTACAGGCTAACAGCAATACTATTACAGGTTACAGGCTAGCAGCAATATTATTACAGGTTACAGGCTAGCAGCAATACTATTACAGGTTACAGGACAGCAGCAATACTATTACAGGTTACAGGCTAGCAGCAATACTATTACAGGTTACAGGTTAGCAGCAATACTATTACAGGCTAGCAGCAATACAATTACAGGCTAGCAGCAATACTATTACAGGCTAGCAGCAATACTATTACAGGCTAGCAGCAATACTATTAAAGGCTAGCAGCAATACTATTACAGGCTAGCAGCAATACTATTACAGGTTACAGGCTAGCAGCAATACTATTACAGGTTACAGGCTAGCAGCAATATTATTACAGCTTAGAGGCTAGCAGCAATACTATTACAGGCTAGCAGCAATACTATTACAGGTAACAGGCTAGCAGCAATACTATTACAGGTTACAGGCTAGCAGCAATATTATTACAGGTTACAGGCTAGCAGCAATACTATTACAGGTTACCGGCTAGCAGCAATAGTATTACAGGCTAGCAGCAATACAATTACAGTCTAGCAGCAATATTATTACAGGCTAGCAGCAATACTATTAAAGACTAGCAGCAATACTATTACAGGCTAGCAGCAATACTATTACAGGTTACAGGCTGGCAGCAATACTATTACAGGTTACAGGCTAGCTGCAATACTATTACAGGTTACAGGCTAGCAGCAATAATATTACAGGTTACAGGCTAGGAGCAATACTATTACATGTTACATCCTAGCAGCAATATTATTACAAGTTAGCAGCAATAATATTACAGGCTAGCAGCAATACTATTACAGGTTACAGGCTAGCAGCAATACTATTACAAGTTACAGGCTAGCAGCAATACTATAACAGGTTACAGGCTAGCAGCAATACTATTACAGGTTACAGGCTAGCAGCAATACTATTACAGGTAACAGGCTAGCAGCAATACTATTGCAGGCTAGCAGCAATACTATTAAAGGTTACAGGCTAGCAGCAATACTATTTCAGGTTACAGTCTAGCAGCAATACTATTACAGGCTAGCAGCAATACTATTACAGGTAACAGGCGAGCAGCAATACTATTACAGGTAACAGGCGAGCAGCAATATTATTACAGGTTACAGGCTAGCAGCAATATTATCAAAGCCTAGCAGCATTACTATTACAGGTTACAGGCTAGCAGCAATACTAATACAGGTTACAGGCTAGCAGCCTATTACAGGTTACAGGCTAGCAGCAATACTATTACAGGTTACAGGCTAGCAGCAATACTATTACAGGTTACAGGCTAGCAGCAATACTATTACAGGTTACAGGCTAGCAGCAATACTATACAGGTTACAGGCTAGCAGCAATACTATTACAGGTTACAGGCTAGCAGCAATACTATTACAGGTTACAGGCTAGCAGCAATACTATTACAGGTTACAGGCTAGCAGCAATACTATTACAGGTTACAGGCTAGCAGCAATACTATTAGTTACAGGCTAGCAGCAATACTATTACAGGTTACAGGCTAGCAGCAATACTATTACAGGTTACAGGCTAGCAGCAATACTATTACAGGTTACAGGCTAGCAGCAATACTATTACAGGTTACAGGCTAGCAGCAATACTATTACAGGTTACAGGCTAGCAGCAATACTATTACAGGTTACAGGCTAGCAGCAATACTATTACAGGTTACAGGCTAGCAGCAATACTATTACAGGTGGTTACAGGCTAGCAGCAATACTATTACCGGGTACAGGCTAGCAGCAATACTACTACAGGTTACAGGCTTGCAGCAATACTATTAACGGCTAGCAGCAATACTATTACAGGTTCAGGCTAGCAGCAATACTATTACAGGTCACAGGCTAGCAGCAATACTATTACAGGCTAGCAGCAATACTATTACAGGTTACAGGCTAGCAGCAATACTATTACAGATTACAGGCTAGCAGCAATACTATTACAGGCTAGCAGCAATACTATTACAGGCTACAGGCTAGCAGCAATACTATTACAGATTACAGGCTAGCAGCAATACTATTACAGGCTAGCAGCAATACTATTACAGGTCACAGGCTAGCAGCAATACTATTACAGGTTACAGGCTAGCAGCAATACTATTACAGGTTACAGGTTAGCAGCAATACTATTACAGTTACAGGCTAGCAGCAATACTATTACAGGTTACAGGCTAGCAGCAGTACTATTACAGGCTACAGGCTAGCAGCAATACTATTACAGGCTAGCAGCAATACTATTACAGGCTAGCAGCAATACTATTACAGGTTACAGGGTAGCAGCAATACTATTACAGGTTACAGGCTAGCAGCAATACTATTACAGGCTAGCAGCAATACTATTACAGGTCACAGGCTAGCAGCAATACTATTACAGGTTACAGGCTAGCATAATTACTATTACAGGTTACAGGTTAGCAGCAATACCATTACAGGTTACAGGCTAGCAGCAATACTATTACAGGTTACAGGCTAGCAAAATAACTACTATAGGTTTCAGGCTAGCAGCATTACTATTACAGGCTAGCAGCAATACTATTACAGGTTATAGGCTAGCAGCAATTCTATTACAGGTTACAGGCTAGCAGCAATACTATTACAGGTTACAGTCTAGCAGCGTTACTATTGCAGGTTACAGGCTAGCAGCAATGCTATTACAGGTTACAGGCTAACAGCAATACTTCTACAGGTTACAGGCTAGCGCAAAACTATTAAAAACTACAGGCTAGCAGCAATACTATTACAGGCTAGCACCAATACTATTACAGGTTACAGGCTAGCAGCAATACTATTACAGGCTAGCAGCAATACTATTACAGGTTACAGGCTAGCAGCAGTACTATTACAGGTTACAGGCTAGCAGCAATACTATTACAGGTTACAGGCTAGCAGCAATACTATTACAGGCTAGCAGCAATACTATTACAGGTTACAGGCTAGCAGCAATACTATTACAGGTTACAGGCTAGCAGCAATACTATTACAGGTTACAGGCTAGCAGCAAAATATTTACAGGTTACAAGCTAGCAGCAATACTATTACAGGTCACAGGCTAGCAGCAATACTATTACAGATTACAGGCTAGCAGCAATACTATTACAGGTTACAGGCTAGCAGCAATACTACTACAGGTTACAGGCTAGGAGCAATACTATTACAGGCTAGCAGCAATACTATTACAGGCTACAGGCTAGCAGCAATACTATTACAGGTTACAGACTAGCAGCAATACTATTACAGGTTACAGGCTAGCAGCAATACTATTACAGGTTACAGGCTAGCAGCAGAACTATTACAGGCTACAGGCTAGCAGCAATACTATTACAGGCTAGCAGCAATACTATTACAGGTTACAGGCTAGCAGCAATACTATTACAGGTTACAGGCTAGCAGCAATACTATTACAGGTTACAGGCTAGCAGCAATACTAGTACAGGTTACAGGCTAGCAGCAATACTATTACAGGCTAGCAGCAATACTATTACAGGTAACAGGCTAGCAGCAATACTATTACAGGTTACAGGCTAGCAGCAATACTATTACAGGCTAGCAGCAATACTATTACAGGTTATCAGCCATACTATTACAGGCTAGCAGCAATACTATTAAAGGCTAGCAGTAATACTATTACAGGCTAGCAGCAATACTATTACAGGTTACAGGCTAACAGCAATACTATTACAGGTTACAGGCTAGCAGCAATATTATTACAGGTTACAGGCTAGCAGCAATACTATTACAGGTTACAGGACAGCAGCAATACTATTACAGGTTACAGGCTAGCAGCAATACTATTACAGGTTACAGGTTAGCAGCAATACTATTACAGGCTAGCAGCAATACAATTACAGGCTAGCAGCAATACTATTACAGGCTAGCAGCAATACTATTACAGGCTAGCAGCAATACTATTAAAGGCTAGCAGCAATACTATTACAGGCTAGCAGCAATACTATTACAGGTTACAGGCTAGCAGCAATACTATTACAGGTTACAGGCTAGCAGCAATATTATTACAGCTTAGAGGCTAGCAGCAATACTATTACAGGCTAGCAGCAATACTATTACAGGTAACAGGCTAGCAGCAATACTATTACAGGTTACAGGCTAGCAGCAATATTATTACAGGTTACAGGCTAGCAGCAATACCATTACAGGTTACCGGCTAGCAGCAATAGTATTACAGGCTAGCAGCAATACAATTACAGGCTAGCAGCAATACTAT
>CM072526.1:56437232-56491705 GCA_036898135.1 Oncomelania hupensis
AGCAGCAATATTATTACAGGCTAGCAAGCAATACTATTACAGGTTACAGGCTAGCAGCAATACTATTACAGGTTAAATACTATTGCAAAATACTTTACAGGCTAGCAGCAATACTATTGCAGGTTACAGGCTAGCAGCAATACTATTAAAGGCTAGCAGCAATACTATTACAAGTTACAGGCTAGCAGCAATACTATTACAGGTTACAGGCTAGCAGCAATACTATTACAGGTTACAGGCTAGCAGCAATACTATTACAGGTTACAGGCTAGCAGCAATACTATTACAGGTTACAGGCTAGCAGCAATACTATTACAGGTTACAGGCTAGTAGCAATACTATTACAGGCTAGCAGCAATACTATTACAGGTTACAGGCTAGCAGCAATACTATTACAGGTTACAGGCTAGCAGCAATACTATTACGGGTTACAGGCTAGCAGCAATACTATTACAAGTTACAGGCTAGCAGCAATACTATTACAGGTTACAGGCTAGCAGCAATACTTTTACAGGTTACAGGCAAGCAGCAATATTATTACAGGCTAGCAGCAATACTATTAACGGTTACAGGCTAGCAGCAATACTATTGCAGGTTACAGGCTAGCAGCAATATTATTACAGGCTAGCAGCAATACTAATACAGGTTACAGGCTAGCAGCAATACTATCACAGGTTACAGGCTAGCAGCAATACTATTAAAGGCTAGCAGCAATACTATTACAAGTTACAGGCTAGCAGCAATACTATTACAGGTTACAGGCTAGCAGCAATACTATTACAGGTTACAGGCTAGCAGCAATACTATTACAGGTTACAGGCTAGCAGCAATACTATTTTAGGTTACAGGCTTGCAGCAATACTATTACAGGTTACAGGCTAGCAGCAATACTATTACAGGTTACAGGCTAGCAGCAATACTAATCCAGGCTAGCAGCAATACTATTACAAGTTACAGGCTAGCAGCAATACTATTACAGGCTAGCAGCAATACTATTACAGGTTACAGGCTAGCAGCAATACTATTACAGGCTAGCAGCAATACTATTACAGGTTACAGGCTAGCTGCAATACTATTACAGGTTACAGGCTAGCAGCAATACTATTACAAGTTACAGGCTAGCAGCAATACTATTACAGGCTAGCAGCAATACTATTACAAGCTAGCAGCAATACTATTACAGGCTAGCAGGAATACTATTACAGGTTACAGGCTAGCAGCAATACTATTACAGGTTACAAGCTAGCAGCAATACTATTACAGGCTACAGGCTAGCAACAATACTATTACAGGTTACAGGCTAGCAGCAATACTAATACAGCCTAGCAGCAATACTATTACAAGCTAGCAGCAATACTATTACAGGCTAGCAGCAATACTATTACAGGCTAGCAGCAATACTATTACAGGCAAGCAGCAATACTATTACAGGGTAGCAGCAATACTATTAAAGGCTAGCAGCAATACTATTACAGGCTAGCAGCAATACTATTACAGGCTAGCAGCAATACTATTACAGGTTACAGGCTAGCAGCAATACTATTACAGGCTAGCAGCAATAATATTACAGGCTAGCAGCAATACTATTACAGGTTGCAGGCTAGCAGCAATACTATTACAAGATACATCCTAGCAGCAATACTATTACAGGTTACAGGCTAGCAGCAATACTATTACAGGATACAGGCTAGCAGCAATACTATTACAGGCTAGCAGCAATAATATTACAGGCTAGCAGCAATACCATTACAGGTTACAGGCTAGCAGCACTACAATTACAGGCTAGCAGCAATACTATTACAGGTTACAGGCTAACAGCAATACTATTACAGGTTACAGGCTAGCAGAATTACTATTACAGGTTACAGGCTAGCAGCAATAATATTACAGGTTACAGGCTAGCAGTAATACTATTATAGGTTACAAGCTAACAGTAATACCATTATAGGTTACAGGCTAGCAGCAATACTATTACAGGTTACAGGCTAGCAGCAATATTATTACAGGTTACATGCAGGCAGCAATACTATTACAGGCTAGCAGCAATACCATTACAAGTTACAGGCTAGCAGGAATACTATTACGGCTAGCAGCAATACAATTACAGGTTACAGGCTAGCAGCAAAACTATTACAGGCTAGCAGCAATACTATTACAGGTTACAGGCTAGCTGCAATATTATTACAGGCTAGCAGCAATGCTATTTCAGGTTACAGGCTAGCATCAATACTATTACAGGCTAGCAGCAATACTATTACAGGTTACAGACTAGCAGCAATACTATTACAGGTTACAGGCTAGCAGCAATAATAATACAGCCTAGCAGCAGTACTTTTACAGGCTAGCAGCAATACTATTACAGGCTAGCAGCAATACTATTACAGGCTATCAGCAATACTATTACAGGCTAGCAGCAATACTATTACAGGCAAGCAGCATTACTATTACAGGGTAGCAGCAATACTATTACAGGCTAGCAGCAATACCATTACAGGCTAGAAGCAATACCATTACAGGCTAGCAGCAATACCATTACAGGCTAGCAGCAATACTATTACAGGTTACAGGCTATCAGCAATACTATTACAGGCTAGCAGCAATACTATTACAGGCTAGCAGCAATACTATTACAGGTTACAGGCTAGCAGCAATACTATTACAGGTTACAGGCTAGCAGCAATATTATTACAGGTTACAGGCTAGCAGCAATACTATTACAGGCTAGCAGCAATACATTTACAGGCTAGCAGCAATACTATTACAGGTTACAGGCTAGCAGCAATACTATTACAGGTTACAGGCTAGCAGCATTACTATTACAGGTTACAGGCTAGCAGCAATACTATTACAGGTTACAGGCTAGCAGCAAAACTATTACAATGTTTCATGTAATGCAACGTCAGGAAGTGTTAGTACATGGATATGTGACCATGCTAGCAATGTTTCATGTAAAGCAACGTCAGGAAGTGTTAGTACATGGATATATGACCCTGCTGTCCTATCCTATCCTGTCCCATAACCCGAAGGTCGTAGGGGCACCACAGATGCTCGTTTAACCAGCATACTCCATCTTTCTCTGTCCTCAGCAGCCCTCATGGCTTCGCTCAGTGTCAAACCAGTCCATTCTCGAATGTTGTCCTCCCACCTCTTTTTCGATCTCGCCCTTCTTCTACCTCCTTGCACTGTGCCTTGCAGAATGGTCTTTGCAAGGCCTGATGATCTGGTGACGTGGCCATACCATCGGAGTTTCCGTTTCTTCACCACTGTGAGCAGGTCATCGTGTTGTCCAATGGCTTGTGTGATGGTCTGTCGGACTTCGTCGTTGGTGATGTGTTGGGTATAGGAAATGCACAGAAGTCTTCTGTAGCACCTCATCTCCATGCTTTGTATTCTTCGTTGGAGATCTGCTGTGAGGGTCCATGCTTCGCAAGCATATAGGAAGATGGAGATGACCAGAGAGCGCAGCAATCTTACTTTGGAATGTAGACTGATGGTTCTGTCTTTCCAAATGGGCTTCAACCTTGTCAGGGCAGCAGTTGTTTGTGCGATCCTGGAGAGGACTTCCTGTCGAGACCCATTGTCTGACACAATGGCTCCTAAATATTTGAAGCTGTGCACTGTGTTGAGGGATTGGCCTTGTACTTTGATGTCCGTGTTGATGCCATTGGTATTGCTGGTCATCATTTTGGTCTTCTCTGCACTTATTTCCAATCCATAAGCTCTGGAGGTGGTGTCAAGCCTCTGTACAAGCTGTTCAAGTTCTTGTTCCTCTCCAGCCAATCCATCAATATCATCCGCAAAACGAAGATTGGAGATTGCTCTGCCCCCTATGCTGACTGTGCCTTCGTGATCTGCAAGAGCATCTGACATGATGCGCTCTAGGAAGATGTTGAAGAGTGTTGGAGAGAGTAGGCATCCTTGACGCACACCGATTGTTGTTCTGAACCAGTTCCCGATGACGCTGTTATGGAGGACTGCACTGGTAGCCTTGTCATACAGGCTTTTGATGACTTCTATAATTTTAGGGCTGATGTTGTACACTTTCATGGTTGCCCATAGAGCTGCATGCCAGACTCGGTCAAATGCCTTCTTGAAGTCTATGAACACATGATATAGATGTTGTTGGTGCTGTAGGTATTTCTCACAGATTATTCTGAGGTTGAAATTCTGTTCAGTGGTACTTCGCCCTGCCATAAATCCTGCTTGTTCTTCAGCTTTGATTTGTTCAGCTTGTGGTTTCAACCTGTTGAGTATTATTTTCAGGAGGACCTTGCTGGAATGGCTGATGAGGCTGATGGTGTGGTAATTTTCACACTCCTGAATGTTACCTTTTTTGGGAAGAGTGATGACAAGCGACTGGGTCCATGGTGTAGGCCATTCCCCACTCTGCCAGATCTTGTTACACATAATGGTGAGAGCATCAGTCATCGCTTCTCCTCCTGCTTGTAGCAGTTCCCCTGGTATGTTGTCCACTCCCGCTGACTTCCCTTTCTTCAGCGATTGCACTGCTGCCTCAACTTCTTCCCGGAGAATTGGGAGGATTTCTTCTTCTTCTCTTCTCTCGGGACATGCCACGTTTTATGTTGGGCAACGTCAGGAAGTGTTAGTACATGAATATTTGACCATGCTAGCTGTGTTTAATGGTAAGCAACGTCAGGAAATGTTAGTATTTGGATATGTGACCATGCTAGCCATGTTTTATGTTAAGCAACATCAGGAAGTGTTAGTACATGGACATGTGACCATGCTAGCAATGTTTCCTGTAAAGCAACGTCACGAAGTGTTAGTACATAAATATGTGACCATGCTAGCGATGTTTTATGTTAAGCAACGTCAGGAAGTGTTAGTACTTGGATATATGACCATGCTAGCCATGTTTTATGTTAAGCAACGTCAGGAAGTGTTAGTACATGGATATGTGACCATGCTAGCCATGTTTTATGTTAAGCAACGTCAGGAAGTGTTAGTACTTGGATATTTGACTATGCTAGCAATGTTTATTGTAAAGCAACGTCAGGAAGTGTTAGTACTTGGATATGTGACCATGCTAGCCATGTTTCATGTAAAGCAACGTCAGGAAGTGTTAGTACATGAATATGTGACTATGCTAGCAATGTTTTATGTTAAGCAACGTCAGGAAGTGTTAGTACATGGATATGTGACCATGCTAGCAATGTTTCATGTAAAGCAACGTCAGGAAGTGTTAGTACTTGGATATTTGACTATGCTAGCAATGTTTTATGTTAAGCAACGTCAGGAAGTGTTAGTACATGGATATGTGACCATGCTAGCAATGTTTCTTGTAAAGCAACGTCAGAAAGTGTTAGTACATGGATATGTGACCTTGCTAGCCATGTTTTATGTTAAGCAACGTCAGGAAGTGTTAGTACATGGATATGTGACCATGCTTGCCATGTTTCATGTTAAGCAACGTCAGGAAGTGTTAGTACATGAATATGTAACCATGCTAGCCATGTTTTATGTTAGGCAACGTCAGGAAGTGTTAGTACATGGATATGTGACCATGCTAGCAATGTTTCATGTAAAGCAACGTCAGAAAGTGTTAGTACATGGATATGTGACCTTGCTAGCCATGTTTTATGTTAAGCAACGTCAGTAAGTGTTAGTACTTGGATATGTGACCATGCTAGCCATGGTTTATGTTAAGCAACGTCAGGAAGTGTTAGTACATGGATATGTGACCATGCTAGCCATGTTTTTTGTTTAGCAACGTCAGAAAGTGTTAGTACATGGATATGTGTCTATGCTAGCCATGTTTTATGTTAAGCAACGTCAGGAAGTGTTAGTACATGGATATGTGACCATGCTAGCCATGTTTCATGTAAAGCAACGTCAGGAAGTGTTTGTACATGGATATGTGACCATGCTAGCAATGTTTCATGTAAAGCAACGTCAGGAAATGTTAGTACATGGATATGTGACCATGCTAGCCATGATTAATGTTAAGCAACGTCAGTAAGTGTTGATACTTGGATATGTGACCATGCTAGCCATGTTTTATGTTAAGCAACGTCAGGAAGTGTTAGGACATGGATATGTGACCATGCTAGCCATGTTTTTTGTTAAGCAACGTCAGGAAGTGTTAGTACATGGATATGTGACCATGCCAGCCATGTTTTTTGTTAAGCAACGTCAGGAAGTGTTAGTACATGCATATGTGACCATGCTAGCAATGTTTTATGTAATGCAACGTCAGGAAGTGTTAGTACATAGATATGTGACCATGCTAGCAATGTTTCATGTAAAGCAACGTCAGGAAGTGTTAGTACATGGATATATGACCCTGCTAGCCATTTTTTATGTTAGGCAACGTCAGGAAGTGTTAGTACATGAATATTTGACCATGCTAGCTGTGTTTAATGGTAAGCAACGTCAGGAAATGTTACTATTTGGATATGTGACCATGCTAGCCGTGTTTTATGTTAAGCAACATAAGGAAGTGTTAGTACATGGACATGTGACCATGCTAGCAATGTTTCCTGTAAAGCAACGTCACGAAGTGCTAGTACATAAATATGTGACTATGCTAGCCATGTTTTATTTTAAGCAACGTCAGGAAGTGTTAGTACTTGAATATATGACCATGCTAGCCATGTTTTATGTTAAGCAACGTCAGGAAGTGTTAGTACATGGATATGTGACCATGCTAGCCATGTTTTATGTTAAGCAACGTCAGGAAGTGTTAGTACTTGGATATTTGACTATGCTAGCCATTTTTTATGTTAAGCAACGTCAGGAAGTGTTAGTACATGGATATTTGACCATGCTAGCAATGGTTCATGTAAAGCAACGTCAGGAAGTGTTAGTACATGGATATGTGACCATGCTAGCAATGTTTTACGGTAAGCAACGTTAGGAAGTGTTAGTGCATGAATATGTGACCATGCTAGCAATGTTTTATGTTAAGCAACATCAGGAAGTTTTAGTACATTGATATGTGACCATGCTAGCAATGTTTCATGTAAAGCAACGTCAGGAAGTGTTAGTACTTGGATATGTGACCATGCTAGCAGTGTTTCATGTAAAGCACCGTCAGGAAGTGTTAGTACATGGATATGTGACCATGCTAGCAATAATTTATGTAAAGCAACGTCAGGAAGTGTTAGTACATTGATATGTGACCATGCTAGCAATGTTTCATGTAAAGCAACGTCAGGAAGTGTTAGTTTATGGATATGTGACCATGCTAGCAATGTTTCATGTAAAGCACCGTCAGGAAGTGTTAGTACATGGATATGTGACCATGCTAGCCATGTTTGATGTAAAGCAACGTCTGGAAGTGTTAGTATATGGATATGTGACCATGCTAGCCATGTTTTATGTAAAGCAACGTCAGGAAGTGTTAGTATATGGATATGTGAGCATGCTAGCCATGTTTTATGTTAAGCAACGTCAGGAAGTGTTAGTACTTGGATATGTGACTATGCTAGCAATGTTTTATGTTAAGCAACGTCAGAAAGTGTTAGTACATGGATATGTGACCATGCTTGCCATGTTTCATGTTAAGCAACGTCAGGAAGTGTTAGTACATGGATATGTGACCATGCTAGCCATGTTTTATGTTAGGCAACGTCAGGGAGTGTTAGTACATGGATATGTGACCATGCTAGCAATGTTTCATGTAAAGCAACGTCAGAAAGTGTTAGTACATGGAAATGTGACCTTGCTAGCCATGTTTTATGTTAAGCAACTTCAGTAAGTGTTAGTACTTGGATATGTGACCATGCTAGCCATGTTTTATGTTAAGCAACGTCAGGAAGTGTTAGTACATGGATATGTGACCATGCTAGCCATGTTTTTTGTTAAGCAACGTCACGAAGTGTTAGTACATGGACATGTGACCATGCTAGCAATGTTTCCTGTAAAGCAACGTCACGAAGTGTTAGTACATAAATATGTGACCATGCTAGCGATGTTTTATGTTAAGCAACGTCAGGAAGTGTTAGTACTTGGATATATGACCATGCTAGCCATGTTTTATGTTAAGCAACGTCAGGAAGTGTTAGTACATGGATATGTGACCATGCTAGCCATGTTTTATGTTAAGCAACGTCAGGAAGTGTTAGTACTTGGATATTTGACTATGCTAGCAATGTTTATTGTAAAGCAACGTCAGGAAGTGTTAGTACTTGGATATGTGACCATGCTAGCCATGTTTCATGTAAAGCAACGTCAGGAAGTGTTAGTACATGAATATGTGACTATGCTAGCAATGTTTTATGTTAAGCAACGTCAGGAAGTGTTAGTACATGGATATGTGACCATGCTAGCAATGTTTCATGTAAAGCAACGTCAGGAAGTGTTAGTACTTGGATATTTGACTATGCTAGCAATGTTTTATGTTAAGCAACGTCAGGAAGTGTTAGTACATGGATATGTGACCATGCTAGCAATGTTTCTTGTAAAGCAACGTCAGAAAGTGTTAGTACATGGATATGTGACCTTGCTAGCCATGTTTTATGTTAAGCAACGTCAGGAAGTGTTAGTACATGGATATGTGACCATGCTTGCCATGTTTCATGTTAAGCAACGTCAGGAAGTGTTAGTACATGAATATGTAACCATGCTAGCCATGTTTTATGTTAGGCAACGTCAGGAAGTGTTAGTACATGGATATGTGACCATGCTAGCAATGTTTCATGTAAAGCAACGTCAGAAAGTGTTAGTACATGGATATGTGACCTTGCTAGCCATGTTTTATGTTAAGCAACGTCAGTAAGTGTTAGTACTTGGATATGTGACCATGCTAGCCATGGTTTATGTTAAGCAACGTCAGGAAGTGTTAGTACATGGATATGTGACCATGCTAGCCATGTTTTTTGTTTAGCAACGTCAGAAAGTGTTAGTACATGGATATGTGTCCATGCTAGCCATGTTTTATGTTAAGCAACGTCAGGAAGTGTTAGTACATGGATATGTGACCATGCTAGCCATGTTTTTTGTTAAGCAACGTCAGGAAGTGTTAGTACATGGATATGTGACCATGCCAGCCATGTTTTTTGTTAAGCAACGTCAGGAAGTGTTAGTACATGCATATGTGACCATGCTAGCAATGTTTTATGTAATGCAACGTCAGGAAGTGTTAGTACATAGATATGTGACCATGCTAGCAATGTTTCATGTAAAGCAACGTCAGGAAGTGTTAGTACATGGATATATGACCCTGCTAGCCATTTTTTATGTTAGGCAACGTCAGGAAGTGTTAGTACATGAATATTTGACCATGCTAGCTGTGTTTAATGGTAAGCAACGTCAGGAAATGTTACTATTTGGATATGTGACCATGCTAGCCGTGTTTTATGTTAAGCAACATAAGGAAGTGTTAGTACATGGACATGTGACCATGCTAGCAATGTTTCCTGTAAAGCAACGTCACGAAGTGCTAGTACATAAATATGTGACTATGCTAGCCATGTTTTATTTTAAGCAACGTCAGGAAGTGTTAGTACTTGAATATATGACCATGCTAGCCATGTTTTATGTTAAGCAACGTCAGGAAGTGTTAGTACATGGATATGTGACCATGCTAGCCATGTTTTATGTTAAGCAACGTCAGGAAGTGTTAGTACTTGGATATTTGACTATGCTAGCCATTTTTTATGTTAAGCAACGTCAGGAAGTGTTAGTACATGGATATTTGACCATGCTAGCAATGGTTCATGTAAAGCAACGTCAGGAAGTGTTAGTACATGGATATGTGACCATGCTAGCAATGTTTTACGGTAAGCAACGTCAGGAAGTGTTAGTGCATGAATATGTGACCATGCTAGCAATGTTTTATGTTAAGCAACATCAGGAAGTTTTAGTACATTGATATGTGACCATGCTAGCAATGTTTCATGTAAAGCAACGTCAGGAAGTGTTAGTACTTGGATATGTGACCATGCTAGCAATGTTTCATGTAAAGCACCGTCAGGAAGTGTTAGTACATGGATATGTGACCATGCTAGCAATAATTTATGTAAAGCAACGTCAGGAAGTGTTAGTACATTGATATGTGACCATGCTAGCAATGTTTCATGTAAAGCAACGTCAGGAAGTGTTAGTATATGGATATGTGACCATGCTAGCAATGTTTCATGTAAAGCACCGTCAGGAAGTGTTAGTACATGGATATGTGACCATGCTAGCCATGTTTGATGTAAAGCAACGTCTGGAAGTGTTAGTATATGGATATGTGACCATGCTAGCCATGTTTTATGTAAAGCAACGTCAGGAAGTGTTAGTATATGGATATGTGAGCATGCTAGCCATGTTTTATGTTAAGCAACGTCAGGAAGTGTTAGTACTTGGATATGTGACTATGCTAGCAATGTTTTATGTTAAGCAACGTCAGAAAGTGTTAGTACATGGATATGTGACCATGCTTGCCATGTTTCATGTAAGCAACGTCAGGAAGTGTTAGGACATGGATATGTGACCATGCTAGCCATGTTTTATGTTAGGCAACGTCAGGGAGTGTTAGTACATGGATATGTGACCATGCTAGCAATGTTTCATGTAAAGCAACGTCAGAAAGTGTTAGTACATGGAAATGTGACCTTGCTAGCCATGTTTTATGTTAAGCAACTTCAGTAAGTGTTAGTACTTGGATATGTGACCATGCTAGCCATGTTTTATGTTAAGCAACGTCAGGAAGTGTTAGTACATGGATATGTGACCATGCTAGCCATGTTTTTTGTTAAGCAACGTCACGAAGTGTTAGTACATGGACATGTGACCATGCTAGCAATGTTTCCTGTAAAGCAACGTCACGAAGTGTTAGTACATAAATATGTGACCATGCTAGCGATGTTTTATGTTAAGCAACGTCAGGAAGTGTTAGTACTTGGATATATGACCATGCTAGCCATGTTTTATGTTAAGCAACGTCAGGAAGTGTTAGTACATGGATATGTGACCATGCTAGCCATGTTTTATGTTAAGCAAAGTCAGGAAGTGTTAGTACTTGGATATTTGACTATGCTAGCAATGTTTATTGTAAAGCAACGTCAGGAAGTGTTAGTACTTGGATATGTGACCATGCTAGCCATGTTTCATGTAAAGCAACGTCAGGAAGTGTTAGTACATGAATATGTGACTATGCTAGCAATGGTTTATGTTAAGCAACGTCAGGAAGTGTTAGTACATGGATATGTGACCATGCTAGCAATGTTTCATGTAAAGCAACGTCAGGAAGTGTTAGTACTTGGATATTTGACTATGCTAGCAATGTTTTATGTTAAGCAACGTCAGGAAGTGTTAGTACATGGATATGTGACCATGCTAGCAATGTTTCTTGTAAAGCAACGTCAGAAAGTGTTAGTACATGGATATGTGACCTTGCTAGCCATGTTTTATGTTAAGCAACGTCAGGAAGTGTTAGTACATGGATATGTGACCATGCTTGCCATGTTTCATGTTAAGCAACGTCAGGAAGTGTTAGTACATGAATATGTAACCATGCTAGCCATGTTTTATGTTAGGCAACGTCAGGAAGTGTTAGTACATGAATATGTGACCATGCTAGCAATGTTTCATGTAAAGCAACGTCAGAAAGTGTTAGTACATGGATATGTGACCTTGCTAGCCATGTTTTATGTTAAGCAACGTCAGTAAGTGTTAGTACTTGGATATGTGACCATGCTAGCCATGGTTTATGTTAAGCAACGTCAGGAAGTGTTAGTACATGGATATGTGACCATGCTAGCCATGTTTTTTGTTTAGCAACGTCAGAAAGTGTTAGTACATGGATATGTGTCCATGCTAGCCATGTTTTATGTTAAGCAACGTCAGGAAGTGTTAGTACATGGATATGTGACCATGCTAGCCATGTTTCATGTAAAGCAACGTCAGGAAGTGTTTGTACATGGATATGTGACCATGCTAGCAATGTTTCATGTAAAGCAACGTCAGGAAATGTTAGTACATGGATATGTGACCATGCTAGCCATGATTAATGTTAAGCAACGTCAGTAAGTGTTGATACTTGGATATGTGACCATGCTAGCCATGTTTTATGTTAAGCAACGTCAGGAAGTGTTAGGACATGGATATGTGACCATGCTAGCCATGTTTTTTGTTAAGCAACGTCAGGAAGTGTTAGTACATGGATATGTGACCATGCCAGCCATGTTTTTTGTTAAGCAACGTCAGGAAGTGTTAGTACATGCATATGTGACCATGCTAGCAATGTTTTATGTAATGCAACGTCAGGAAGTGATAGTACATAGATATGTGACCATGCTAGCAATGTTTCATGTAAAGCAACGTCAGGAAGTGTTAGTACATGGATATATGACCCTGCTAGCCATTTTTTATGTTAGGCAACGTCAGGAAGTGTTAGTACATGAATATTTGACCATGCTAGCTGTGTTTAATGGTAAGCAACGTCAGGAAATGTTACTATTTGGATATGTGACCATGCTAGCCGTGTTTTATGTTAAGCAACATAAGGAAGTGTTAGTACATGGACATGTGACCATGCTAGCAATGTTTCCTGTAAAGCAACGTCACGAAGTGCTAGTACATAAATATGTGACCATGCTAGCCATGTTTTATTTTAAGCAACGTCAGGAAGTGTTAGTACTTGAATATATGACCATGCTAGCCATGTTTTATGTTAAGCAACGTCAGGAAGTGTTAGTACATGGATATGTGACCATGCTAGCCATGTTTTATGTTAAGCAACGTCAGGAAGTGTTAGTACTTGGATATTTGACTATGCTAGCCATTTTTTATGTTAAGCAACGTCAGGAAGTGTTAGTACATGGATATTTGACCATGCTAGCAATGGTTCATGTAAAGCAACGTCAGGAAGTGTTAGTACATGGATATGTGACCATGCTAGCAATGTTTTACGGTAAGCAACGTTAGGAAGTGTTAGTGCATGAATATGTGACCATGCTAGCAATGTTTTATGTTAAGCAACATCAGGAAGTTTTAGTACATTGATATGTGACCATGCTAGCAATGTTTCATGTAAAGCAACGTCAGGAAGTGTTAGTACTTGGATATGTGACCATGCTAGCAATGTTTCATGTAAAGCACCGTCAGGAAGTGTTAGTACATGGATATGTGACCATGCTAGCAATAATTTATGTAAAGCAACGTCAGGAAGTGTTAGTACATTGATATGTGACCATGCTAGCAATGTTTCATGTAAAGCAACGTCAGGAAGTGTTAGTTTATGGATATGTGACCATGCTAGCAATTTTCATGTAAAGCACCGTCAGGAAGTGTTAGTACATGGATATGTGACCATGCTAGCCATGTTTGATGTAAAGCAACGTCTGGAAGTGTTAGTATATGGATATGTGACCATGCTAGCCATGTTTTATGTAAAGCAACGTCAGGAAGTGTTAGTATATGGATATGTGAGCATGCTAGCCATGTTTTATGTTAAGCAACGTCAGGAAGTGTTAGTACTTGGATATGTGACTATGCTAGCAATGTTTTATGTTAAGCAACGTCAGAAAGTGTTAGTACATGGATATGTGACCATGCTTGCCATGTTTCATGTTAAGCAACGTCAGGAAGTGTTAGTACATGGATATGTGACCATGCTAGCCATGTTTTATGTTAGGCAACGTCAGGGAGTGTTAGTACATGGATATGTGACCATGCTAGCAATGTTTCATGTAAAGCAACGTCAGAAAGTGTTAGTACATGGAAATGTGACCTTGCTAGCCATGTTTTATGTTAAGCAACTTCAGTAAGTGTTAGTACTTGGATATGTGACCATGCTAGCCATGTTTTATGTTAAGCAACGTCAGGAAGTGTTAGTACATGGATATGTGACCATGCTAGCCATGTTTTTTGTTAAGCAACGTCAGGAAGTGTTAGTACATGGATATGTGACCATGCTAGCCATGTTTTGTGTTAAGCAACGTCAGGAAGTGTTAGTACTTGGATATGTGACCAAGCTAGCAATGTTTTATGTTAAGCAACGTCAGGAAGTGTTAGTACATGGATATGTGACAATGCTAGCAATGTTTTATGTTAAGCAACGCCAGGAAGTGTCAGTACATGGATATGTGTCCATGCTAGCAATGTTTTTGATAAAGCAACGTCAGAAAGTGTTAAAACATGGATATGTGACCATGCTAGCCATGTTTCATGTAAAGCAACGTCGTGAAGTGTTAGTACATGGATATGTGACCATGCTAGCAATGTTTTATGTTAAGCAACGTCAAGAAGTGTTAGTACATGGATATGTCACCATGCTAGCAATGTTTCATGTAAAGCAACGTGAGGAAGTATGAGTTCATGCATATGTGACCATGCTAGCAATGTTTCATGTAAAGCAACGTCAGGAAGTGTTAGTACATGGATATGTGACTGTAATGTTTATTTGAGCTCCTCGCAAGTATAAGTGCAGAGAATAATTATGTTGTGAGCCTGTACTATAAAGGATGTGACGTACCGGCGCGAGACACGATTATATTTAGTTTTGGATGACGTCGACCGAAGTTTTTTGCATCACACGTACACAATGACGTGGTTCCTGCGGTATTTAAAACATTCTTTGGACAGAATAAATATTGCCAACCAGTAATCTTAATCGTTTCACGGAGTTGAATGTTAGTATATATATAATATTTACAAACAACTTAACAGATTAAGAGAGTTCAATTTCCATGACAGCTTATCAACTTCCTGGATATTGTTTAGCAACGAGAACTGTTAGCTCGGGACTAGACAACAGAACTTTGCCAAAGAAGGATGAAGCTGAAGACCTGGAGTTTGGAAACCTCCTTAGTTCCTCTTTCACGCCTTTTAACAATAACTTTACAGTCGGCAAAGTAACTAGTCAATCCATTCAACGCAGGGTTGAAACTGCAGGATTTGAAGAAGTTCGTACTGGTAAGAATTTTGATTCTGCGCGTCCGCGGAGGAGAATGTATTTGTGTCAGGACGACCGCCATTCATTGTTGTTGATGCACATTTGTGTTCGTTCGATTGAGTGTTTGCGCGATCATTTTTTTGGTTAAATAATGGGGTGATATTATTTGTCAATGATCGAAGTTATGTTTTTATAAATCTTGTAAATGAAATGAGTATCATCGACTTGGAGAAATGAATTGCAACTTTGGTTACCATGTCAACTAGTTAACGGTTTTGGTAAGACGGTTTTCTAGCAAGTCGATACTCATTTTCAGACCTCTGTAAGCTGATAATTAACGAAGTTAGGTACTTCGCTATGTTGCAGGGTCGGACTTCTTCCTAATTTGTTCTCATTCTACCTGTGAGTCGGGTTACCTATTTTGCCGAGTTTCATCGTTGCGGAAGATCCGACGACTATCGTTCATCATTGTATCCACCCGGATTGATCGGTATCATCATGACATTGCACGAAAGACTTTGAAAGAACTTTGCGAATACTTATATGACTCTTCGTATCATCTACATCCTCGATCGTCACTACGTCAATGTTACCCGAGCTGAGTCCATATTTATTTTATGTGTTGGCTAAGTTAGAAAGCCATCTTACTATCATCCATTCATTAAAAATAAGTTAATGTGAAGTAAAGTTGTCTTTTAGTTTGTAAAAGAGAGATGAGGAAGTGTTTGATGTGTAAAGTTTAATGTTCAACATCATTTCAGACAAATAGCAACACACGCACATAACTGGAAACTTAAACCTTGCCCACTATCTCATCTCAAATTCGTAACAAGTGGGGGCTCGTCCGGGATTCTTAACAGTCATAACTCTACTTTTCTTGTTGCAGAACATTACTTCACATTATCCATCTTGTTTTGCATGAATGTTCATTGATGTTCTATTTTGATGTTGAACGTTTTCATCAGGTTCAATACTTATAACTTGTATCATCATGATGTTTAGTAACCGCAGACAATGCAGAATCAAGATTCTGACAGTCATTACCCAGTTATCACTTTGAAACAGAACTTATCGGGAACTTCTGTTTAAAGGAAATAAGTTGACGGAATAACGTATTTTCTAGTCAATCATTCATTTGATTGATGTGCTGGTACTAAATTTGTTATCAATTTTCGGTCATTGATAGTCGAAATTTGGAGACACTAGGTCTGTGTCAGTACTGGTAAAGCGTGAGGCAACAGACGGAAATTAGTTAGATGTAACTAAGCAGTCTGGACGTTGTTTAACAACTAGATGAAACAGTTCTAGTGAGACAGTTTATTTGCGGAGGTCAAGTAAACAGTATTGTTAACGGCGGGCACTTTAATAGGTCGAAGGCTGTCATGTTAATTGAACAGTAGGGCCGTTAAAGTTTATTTTTTCTAGCAACTCTGTTCTCAGAAAATGTAGAGACAATAGAGTTAGTTAGCGGAACGTTTGATAACGTTACAAGGTTACTGGCTGGTTCGGTCTGCCCAGAAGGAACAGACGCAGGATTACGTCAGTGTGTATAAGCTGTGGTATATAGTTATACACGAGGAAAGTCTCTGGAAGTTTGTGTATTTATTCAGAGCGGACTGTATCTGATCGAGGCCGCGGAGTAAGTCCTCTTTACGGTTAGTCTTTACATAGTGAGTACAGATGAGACAATAGGGAAATATTTTGAGTAAATATTATTGTAGATCTGAGCACTATTTACTACGAGTTAGGAGGGAGATATATCATTGCGATTATTTGAACTAACTGGAGTGAGCGTAGTAAGTTAAAATACATTGTTTTCTTGGATTCAAGTAAATTCATATTCTCGATTTTCTTTTGTGAAGTATTTTCTTAGCAATCTGTAGAGATTGTAGTTCAGCTTATAACGTTTGCATTTTACCAACCTTATCCATGAGCGTAACCACGAGGTCGCAATCCAAACAAATGGATAACAACGATTTGATTGCCAGATTGAAAGCCGAAGCTGATAGTCTAGGATTATCGGGCGCTGACTTAGTGCAGTACGTGAAAGATGAAAGAAAACGCATCGATGATCAGGAAGCAGAAGAGCGGAAAAGGAAAGATGCACTAGAAGCTAAAAAGATCGAAGCAGAAGAAAGGAAGAGAAAGGACGAATTAGAGGCTAAAAAGATTGAGGCAGAATTCGAAGAGAGGAAAAGAAGAGATGAACAAGGGTTTGAATTGGAAAGACTCAAACTCCGAGCTGAGCTGAACGTCAATGATAACGCTTCCAACGATAGAATTGAGAACCCAAGGCAACACCAAGATAAATTCAAAGTAAAGTTACCTTTTTTGGAAGACAAAGATGATCTTGAGTCTTACCTTAGGACCTTTGAAAGGACCGCCAAGATTCAATCATGGCCGGAAAATGAATGGGCATCCAGGTTGGGTACCCTACTCAAAGGTAAAGCGCGGGACGTATATTCATTGATGGCTGACGAAAAGGCGGAAGATTATGAAACGTTAAAGGCAGCCTTGCTCAATCGTTTTCGCCTGACGGCAGAAGAATACCGAAAGAAATTTCGCACTGCAAGACGTCAGACAAATGAAACAACGCAAGAATTCGCGACAAAACTCGATCTATGGCTTACGCGATGGCAACAGTTAGCCGGCAAAAGCGACACATATAAAGATCTTAGGGATCTATTTATGATCGAGAAGTTTGTTGAGGGCGTACCCTTCGACCAAGCGAGATTCATTCTCGAAAGAGCACCCGCTGACATGGAAGAAGCCGTAGCCCATGCTCTCATTTTTGAGTCGGCGAAAATTACCGCGTGTTCTAGCCATGAACGGTTCAAGAATCCTCTTCATAACAAATCCAAGGGCGCTGAGCATAGACCGAAAGAAGTCGGTGAAGGTGAGAAAACGAAAGACAGTAAAACTTCGAACGCAGGTCAAGGTCGCAGAGGCGATTTTTCGAGGCAAACATGTTTTTCGTGTAACCAAGTGGGTCATGTGTCAAGACATTGTCCCAAAAAGGTTACGACCCAGTCAGCTGCGGCGATCATACCAAGCATGGTACAACCAGTAGGAGCCAGTAGCAGCGTGTTGTGTGAGACGTGCACACAAATCCCGTTTTCACCCGAGTGTCAGGTGATGGTGGGGAAAGTAACCACATTAGCATTACGCGATACGGGGGCGTCAATCACGATTGTTCAATCCGGTCTTGTACCCGATGAATGCAAGACAGGACGAACGGTAGACATAGTGTTGGCATCTTCTGCAGAGAAATTAAAACTTCCGATCGCTGTAGTACAGTTGAACACTCCGTATTTTAACGAAATGACGGAGGTTGCGCTTATGGACAAGCCGATATGTCCAGTGCTGATAGGCAACTATCGGAAGACGGAATCCGGAGATATCTACCCTGTTCCTGTTTACGCAGTGCGTACACTGTGTGCTGCAGTACAGACTAGAGCAGGAATGAAGCGAGAGGACCGAACTCTCAAGATTTCTGGGTCTATACTGGGTGACGTGACTCCAGAGCAGCTGAGTCAGGAGCAGCGGTTAGATTCTACTCTGGAAAATATTCGGAAACTTGCAGACTTAGGGACAACTATTTCTGGTAAGAAGAAAGTTGGAAAAAGAGTTCCTGCTGAGTACAGATGGGAGAAAAACATTCTGTACAGATTCTTCGAGCAGAATGGGAAAATGACTCGTCAAGTCGTTGTACCTAAGAAGTACCGAAGTGAAGTGCTACGCTTAGCACACGATACCCCTATGGCTGGTCATTTGGGTATTCGAAAGACCAGGATGCGAATTTGGGATGACTTTACATGGCCAGGAGTTTGTGGTGAAGTACGCAGGTACTGCGCGTCATGCGATATCTGTCAGAGAACTACACCAAAAGGCCACACCAAGAAAGTACCCATAGGTCGCATGCCTATCATCTACACACCATTTGAACGTGTCGCTGTCGATCTCATCGGACCTATTATTCCGATCTCAGACCGAGGACATCGATACATCGTAACCATGGTCGACTACGCCACCAGGTACACTGAAGCGAAGCCACTCAAAACGATCAAAGCAGAAGAAGTGTCTGAAGCACTCTGGGAGATGTGGACACGCCTAGGAATTCCAAAGGAAATTCTCACAGATCGTGGATCTCAGTTTGTGGGAAATCTAGCAGACGAAGTCAACAAACTCTTGAGCATCAAAGGATTACGGACCACTCCGTATCACGCGCAAGGAAATGGGCTGGTGGAGAGATTCAACGGAACCATCAAAAGCATGCTCAAACATCTCTGCCAGGAACAGCCAAAAGATTGGGACCGGTTTATTCCCGCTTTGCTTTTCGCAATTAGAGAAGTTCCACAAGAGTCTCTTCAATTTTCTCCGTTCGAACTACTCTATGGGCGTACAGTGCGAGGTCCTATGCAGATACTCAAGGAGTTATGGACAAAGGAAAAGAAAGACGAAGAAGTTCGTACTACTTTCCTGTTACGTTGAAACGCGAATGATAGTATGGCTGAAGCGTGTACGATAGATCTAATCGTTTCGATTTGCAAAGTATTCAATGGTGGAGTTTATTTACCTTTGATTTGAGTTTGCATTGTTGTTAGGAGAGGCTTTGTATAACGTTGATAATTTGCTTTGGTCGATATTACTGTAGAAGTTTCTGGATCTGAGTGTTTACTTTCTATAGAAACTTCCCGATACATGTCGAAGCAAGAGGTCGTTCCAGAAGGAGAAATAATAATGTATGACGTAAGTCAGTGATGACGATCTTTTATTCGATTGGTGGCAGTGCGTCATTTCTACATTGTTCGAAATTCTTCCGGAAGAGAGAGAGGTTATTTAATCGTGAGCCGAATTGCTGTTGAGATAGTAAAGTTGTTGATAGTGATTTGGAAAGTTGCTGTGAAAGTTGTTGAGTTGAATTGAGAATTGTATGCAGTTGTTGATGTGTGCTGAATAAAAGTTGAAAACTTCATACGTCGACTTTGTGACTTGTATGCTGTTTGGACGGGCTGTGTGAATAAACGAATCTGAGTTACACAACTATCAGGAATTCAAGCATCGGGGCTGAATCAAATACTGATAGAAAACACCAACATCAAACGGAGTGTAACATTTTGGGGGTCAAGCCGCGATTCACGCCATAGCCAAGGGTTCAACTGCTACAACAAGCGAGTCAACGTTACGAGAGGCAGTCATCGAGGGTAGCCGCCAACGAGTTGCGTCGAGAGGGGCCAACATACTGGGACTACATCACCGATAGGTTCGGGTTGACTGCAAGGGCGTGTAGTCGCTGAAGAGTTGCTTCGTGAGCGAACAACAGATCGGGACTACGTGGTTGCCGTAAGACTACGTCGAGGGACAGTCTCGGAGCTACATCGCCAGTGTTACAGAGAGCGGCGAGCGGACGTCGCGTCTACTTCAGCACAGGAGCGTATACATCAACACCAGCGTGGTGCAGCGTCGCATACGACGAGGACAGCGGGGCCTGCGTCAGCGAAGGCGACTAGTGACAAGCATCAGCGCTACAGCAGAAAGCGTGCTGTTCTAGAACAGTCTAGAAAGGTACAGCACAGTCAAGAACTTTCCAGAAAAAAAAAGAACTCTACAGTCAAGAACTTCCTAGAAGAACAACCTTCCAGAAAAGAACTTTCTTGAAAAGAACTTTCCAGAAGCATCAAGATGGCTGACTTCTGGCAGAAAGGGGTTGAACTGAATCTAAAAGGCAAGCAGCTGACGGAGTACGTCAAGTCTCAGGAGAGAATACGAGAAAGAGAATTGGAAGAGAAGCGTCTAGAAAAAGAAATAGAATTAGAACAGAAGCGTCTAGAATTAGAGGAGCAGCGACGCCGAGAAGAAAAGGAAGAACAGCGTCAACGGGAAGAAAGGGAAGAACAACGTCGCCGTGAAGAAAGAGAGTTCGAGCTGAAGCGTCTTGAAGGTGAGCGTCAGTACCAGTTAGAGTTGGCGCGTATCCAAAACAATCAGCATGCGCCACAAGTCACCAACGACCATACGGCTCCAAAATTGCCAGCTTTCGTCGACGGGAAGGACCAGATCGACAGCTATCTGGCGAGATTCGAAAGGTTCGCCGAAAGCTCCAATTGGCAACCTCGAGACTGGGCGATTCGACTGAGTGCACTTCTGACGGGGCAAGCTCTCGAAGTTTACACCAGACTGTCGAACGATGACGCCAAAAACTACGACGTCTTGAAAGAGGCCCTGTTGCAGTGCTACAACTTTACAGAGAAGGGCTACCGTAAACGCTTCCGTGAATGCCGGCCTAAGTCAGACGAGACGCCAAAGCAGTTTGTGGAGCGCCTGTCGTCATATCTACACAAGTGGGTGGAGTTATCAGGCGAAATGAAGTCTTACGACAGTCTCCATGACCTGATCGTGAAGGAACAATTTCTCAATGCCTGTCACAAGGACCTAGCGACCCACTTAGAAGAACAAAAGCTGCAGACGCTTAAAGATGTGACTGAGGCTGCTGAAAGATATCTCATCGCTCATGGGAAAACCCTGGGGCCACCCAGCGCGACGAAACATTTTCAGAAGACTGGAAACCATGGGAACCAGGTCCAAGGGAGCCAGACGAGCCAGAGACAGACTGACTCCACGCCACCTCCCAGGGAAGGGCATTCAAGAGGCTGTTTCACCTGCAACGCTACAGACCACAGGGCGGCTAACTGTCCTCAAAACAAAAGTAGCGGACAGCGGAGCAGTACGGACAACGCAGCGGCGGGCAACCGACAGAGACGTTTCTCCAATCAACGGCAAACCAGTAGATCTGACCATCAAGTGTGCGGCGGGAGCGTCATTCTTCCGAGTGAGACCGAGCGCACAGCTACTCCTGCGGACGTGCAAGAGTGCATGACCTGATGGCCAACTCTCCTTGCCAACGGAAAATCCATCCCCGTCGTCGCCAGCGCAGCTGTGACCGTACAGAACATGCCTGTTTCCAAGGGACGCGTCGGAAATCATGAAGTGACTGTTTTAAGAGACTCTGGCTGCAGTGGGGTCATCGTCAGAGAAGACCTAATCGCTAAAGAACAGTTCACTGGCGATTCAAAATGGACACTTATGGCCGACAGCAAATGTGTGAGAGCGCCAGTTGCGAAGATTCATGTCAACACCCCTTTCTACATAGGCGAAGTCGAAGCGGTTTGCCTGAAGAAGCCGCTGTATGATTTGATGATCGGGAATATCGACGGCGCGAGACGACCCGACGACCCCGATCCAGAGTGGAGTCCTGCCTCAACTCAACACGTCGAAGTTGTGGAGGAGGATCCATTGCCGTTTCCCGATGGAGACCTTACAGAGCTGCTACGGGACAATGTGGTTACTCCGGCTCAGCCCTGCCGACCAGAGATCGTCGGTGCTGTCACTACCAGGGCCCAGGCCAAGAGAGACAAGACGTCTACGCCACTGAAGGTCGCCGACAACTCTAAAGCTGCCATCGTGGACAGAGATAAGCTGATTCAGCTCCAGGAAGCTGATAGCACTTTAAACAAGTACAGGAACCGCCAAGATCACGTGACCAAACGGCAGTGGCACGGTCTATTTTGAGGTGAAGGCCAAGATCCTGTACCGAATCTTCCAGCACCCGAGGGTCAACGGAGGGAAACCACTACGTCAAGTCTTGGTACCGTTACCTCTAAGGCGCCAGGTGATGGAAGTAGCGCATGACTCAATCATGGGAGGTCACCTAGGCATCAGGAAGACGTCGGACAGAATCCAGGCGGTGTTCTACTGGCCAGGACTTCATGCGGACGTCAGCCGTTTCTGCCGATCATGTGACATTTGCCAGAAGACCATACCTCGAGGAAGGGTCCCGAAAGTGCCTATGCAGAGGATGCCTCTGATCGACCGACCTTTCAAGAGGGTGGCCTTAGACTTAATCGGCGAAATAAGACCTCCGAGTGAAGAAGGTCATCGATGGGTACTGACTTTAGTGGACTATGCGACTCGGTACCCAGAAGCAGTGCCACTGAAGAAGATTGACACTGAAACTGTAGCAGAGGCACTGGTGGACATGTTCAGTAGACTTGGAGTGCCTGAAGAAATTCTGACAGACCTCGGGACGCAGTTCGTCTCTGACTGTATGAAGGAGGTCAACAGACTGCTGAGCATCCGGCATTTGACTACGACACCCTACCATCCGATGTGCAACGGGCTTGTCGAAAAGTTCAATGCTACGCTGAAGTCCACCCTGAAGAAACTGTGCAGCGAGCAGCCCAGACAATGGCATCGCTACATTAACGCCTTACTTTTCGCCTACAGAGAAGTACCGCAGGAGTCCACCGGCTTTCTCCGTTCGAGCTGCTGTACGGAAGAACCATCCGAGGGCCGATGCACATCCTAAAAGAACTGTGGACGAAAGAAGTAGACACCCCAGAGGTGAAGAACAGCTACCAGTACGTGTTTGAGCTACGGGAGAAGCTGGAGCAGACTCTCGAGATAGCCAGAGAAAACCTGAAGAAGTCCCAGGACTGTGGAAAGCACTACTATGACCGTAGGGCTGTGAACAGGAAGTTTAAACCTGGCAACAAAGTGCTGGTGCTGCTACCTACCGATTCATAATAAGTTGCTGATGCAGTGGAAAGGCCCGTACGAAGTGGAGACCGTGGTGGGGATCAACGACTATAAGGTGAAGGTCGGCCAGCATTCCAAGATATACCACGCCAACCTCCTTAAGCTGTACGTGGAAAGGCCGCCAGAGACTGTACATGCAGCAACAGTAGCTATGACCGACGACAGCTTTGACAGCGAAGAACTGTTGGAACTAGGAGACTTCCACAGCAAAGAAGGCATCGATGATGTTAAGCTAGGACCAAGCTTGACGGAAGGTCAAAAGATGGAGCTCAAGGACCTTATGGGCGAGTTTCCCCACAACTTCAGCGATGTCCCTGGCTCTACAACTTTGGTCGAACACGAAGTCCACCTCACTTCGAATATCCCGTTCGATCCAAGCCCTTCCCGATCCCTTTCAAGGCCCGCGAATCCTTGAAGAAAGACATCGATGAGATGCTGAAGATGGGCATCATCAGGGAGTCCAGTTCCCCCTACGCGTCCCCTGTCGTGGTCGTGAAGAAGAAGGACGGGAGCAACAGAGTATGCATCGACTACAGGAAGGTCAATAAGATCACCATCTTCGACCCTGAGCCGATGCCTACCGCAGCAGACCTCTTCCGCCAATTATCGGGGAGTAGAATCTTCTCAAAGATTGACCTCAGCAAAGGTTATTGGCAAGTCCCCGTGCGTCAACAGGACATACCAAAGACTGCTTTTATAACCCCTGATGGGACGTACGAGTGCCTAAGGATGCCCTTTGGCATGGTCAACAGCGGAGCTACCCTGAAGAGAGGGAATGAGGAAGATGCTTAAAGGGATGGACAACGTCGTGTGTTACTGGGACGACCTGCTAGTCCACACTCGCACCTGGGAAGAGCATCTGCAGACCTTGAGGGAGCTGTTTCACCGTCTCACAGAAGCCAACCTGACCGTGAGACCCAGTAAGTGCATTCTGGGGACTGACAACGTAGACTTTATCGGCCATTCGCTGAAAGAAGGACAAAAGGGGCTTCTACTAGAAAACGTCACCAAGATTCTGAACGCTCCACGTCCCCAAACCAAGAAGCAGGTGCGATCTTTCCTGGGGTTGGCTGGATACTACAGGGAGTTTGTACCAAACTACTCCGCCATCACAGCACCCTTGTCGGACCTGGTGCGGAAAGGCTGTCCAAACCAAGTGCAGTGGGGACCGTCTCAGGAGAGGGCATACCAGACTGTGCGCGACCTCCTTTCGAAGGATCCGGTGCTACGACTGCCCGATACTTCCAAGGAATTCGTCTTAAGGACAGACGCAGCGGACGAAGGCATCGGCGCCATACTGATGCAAGAACACGAAGGGAAACTATTTCCGGTCAGTTACGCCAGCAAGAAGCTGTCCAGGGCTGAGAAAAATTACTCGACCATGGAGAAAGAGTGCCTTGCCATCATATGGGGAATCCGGAAGTTCGAACTGTACCTTCAAGGAGTGAAGTTCGTGCTACAGACTGATCACAAGCCGCTAACTTACTTGAACTCTGCCAAGTTTGTGAACAGTCGGATCATGAGATGGGCTATGTACTTGCAGAACTTTAACATGCGAGTAGAATCTATCAAAGGATCGGACAATGTTGGTGCGGACTTCCTCAGCAGAGTGTGTGAGTAAAGAACATTGACTGTGTGGATGAACTGTGAACATTGACAATATCCAGATAGACTTGAAGATGAAAACCATTGACTCTGTGTAGATAAGCTGAGCGCAATTACAGTATTCAGAAAGTCTTAAATTAGTTTCAATTGTGGACTTTGTTTGTGCATTACGTTTCAACGTTGTTGAAAGAAATTGGGTAAATTTCTTCTTGAGTGGGGGGTTATGTTACGTTGAAACGAACGAAAGTGTGTCTAAAGCGCGCACGATAGATCTAATCGTTTCGTTTTGCAAAGTATTCAATAATGGAGTTTATTTACCTTTGATTTGAGTTTGCACTGTTGTTAGGAGAGGCTTTGTATAACGTTGATAATTTGCGTTAGTCGATATTATTTGAGAATCTTCTGGATATGCGTGTTTACTCTTGATAGAATTTTTCCCGATGGATATCGAAGGTCGTGAATGTTCCCGGAAGTAGAGAAAATGTGTATTGACGTAAGTCAGTGATGACGATCTTTAGTTCGATTGGTGGCAGTACGTCATTTCTACATTGTTCGAAATTCTTCCGGAAAAGAGAGAGGTTATTTAATCGTGTGCCGAATTGCTGTTGAGAGAGAGTAAAGTTGTTGATAGTGATTTGGAAAGTTGCTGTGAAAGTTGTTGAGTTGAATTGAGAATTGTATGCAGTTGTTGATGTGTGCTGAATAAAAGTGGAAAACTTCATACGAAGACTTTGTGACTTGTATGCTGTTTGGACGGGCTGTGTGAATAAACGAATCTGAGTTACACCCTATCAGGAATTCAAGCATCGGGGCTGAATCAGATACTGATAGAAAACACCAACATCAAACAGAGTGTAACATGTTAGTACATGGATATGTGACCTTGCTAGCAATGTTTTATGTTAAGCAATGTCAGGATGTGTTAGTACATGGATATGTGACCATGGTAGCCATGTTTCATGTAAAGCAACGTCAGGAAGTGTTAGTACATGGATATGTGACCATGCCAGCAATGTTTTATGTAACGCAACGTCAGGAAGTGTTAGTACATAAATATGTGACCATGCTAGCCATGTTTTATGTTAAGCAACGTCAGGAAGTGTTAGTACATGGATATGTGACCATGCTAGCAATGTTTCATGTAAAACAACGTCAGGAAGTGTTAGTACATGGATATGTGACCATGCTAGCAATGTTTTATGTTAAGCGACGTCAGGAAGTGTTAGTACATGGATATGTGACCATGCTAGCAATGTTTTATGTAAAGCAACGTCAGGAAGTGTTAATACATGGATATGTGACCATGCTAGCCATAAGCAACGTCAGGAAGTGTTAGTACTTGGATATATGACCATGCTATCCATGTTTTATGTTAAGCAACGTCAGGAAGTGTTAGTACATGGATATGTGGCCATGCTAGCCATGTTTTATGTTAAGCAACGTCAGGAAGTGTTAGTACTTGGATATGTGACCATGCTAGCAATGTTTCATGTAAAGCAACGTCAGGAAGTGTTAGTACATGAATATGTGACCATGCTAGCAATGTTTTATGTTAAGCAACGCCAGGAAGTGTCAGTAAATGGATATGTGACCATGCTAGCAATGTTTCATGTAAAGCAACGTCAGGAAGTGTTAGTACATGAATATATGACCCTGCTAGCCATGTTTTATGTTAGGAAAAGTCAGGAAGTGTTAGTACATGGATATGTGATTATGCTAGCAATGTTTCATGTAAAGCAACGTCAGGAAGTGTTAGTACATGGATATGTGACCATGATAGCTGTGTTTAATGTTAAGCAACGTCAGGAAGTGTTAGATTTTGGATATGGAGACCATGCTAGCAATGTTTTATGTAAAGCAACGTCAGGAAGGGTTAGTACTTGGATATGTGACCATGCTAGCCATGTTTTATGTTAAGCAACGTCAGGAAGTGTTAGTACATGGATATGTGACCATGCTGGCCATGTTTCATGTAAAGCAACGTCAGGAAGTGTTAGTACTTGGATATGTGACCTTGCTAGCCATGTTTGATGTTAAGCAACGAAAGGAAGTGTTAGTACTTGGATATGTGATCATGCTAGCAATGTTTTACGTTAAGCAACGTCAGGAAGTGTTAGTACATGGATATGTGACCATGCTAGCCATGTTTTATGTTAAGCAACGTCAGGAAGTGTTAGTACATGGATATGTGACCATGCTAGCCATTTTTCATGTAAAGCAACGTCAGGAAGTTTTAGTACATGGATATGTGACCATGCTAGCAATGTTTTATGTTAAGCAACGTCAGGAAGTGTTAGTACATTGATATGTGACCATGCTAGCAATGTTTCATGTAAAGCAACGTCAGGAAGTGTTAGTACATGGATATGTGACCATGCTAGCAATGTTTCATGTAAAGCAACGTCAGGAAGTGTTAGTACATGGATATGTGACCATGCTAGCCATGTTTTATGTAAAGCAACGTCAGGAAGTGTTAGTACATGGATATGTGACCATGCTAGCCATGTTTTATGTTAAGCAACGTCAGGAAGTGTTAGTACTTGGATATGTGATCATGCTAGCAATGTTTTATGTTAAGCAACGTCAGGAAGTGTTAGTACATGGATATGTGACCATGCTAGCCATGTTTCATGTTAAGCAACGTCAGGAAGTGTTAGTACATGGATATGTGACCATGCTAGCCATGTTTTATGTTAGGCAACGTCAGGAAGTGTTAGTACATGGATATGTGACCATGCTAGCAATGTTTCATGTAAAGCAACGTCAGAAAGTGTTAGTAAATGCATATGTGACCTTGCTAGCCATGTTTTATGTTAAGCAACGTCAGTAAGTGTTAGTACTTGGATATGTGACCATGCTAGCCATGTTTTATGTTAAGCAACATCAGGAAGTGTTCGTACATGGATATGTGACCATGCTAGCCATGTTTTTTGTTAAGCAACGTCAGAAAGTGTTAGTACATGGATATGTGACCATGCTAGCCATGTTTTATGTTAAGCAACGTCAGGAAGTGTGAGGACATGGATATGTGACCATGCTAGCAATGTTTCATGTAATGCAACGTCAGGAAGTGTTAGTACATAAATATGTGACCATGCCAGCCATGTTTTTTGTTAAGCAACGTCAGGAAGTGTTAGTACATGCATATGTGACCATGCTAGCAATGTTTCATGTAATGCAACATCAGGAAGTGTTAGTACATGGATATGTGTCCATGCTAGCAATGTTTCATGTAAAGCAACGTCAGGAAGTGTTAGTACATGGATATATGACCCTGCTAGCCATGTTTTATGTTAGGCAACGTCAGGAAGTGTTAGTACATGAATATGTGACCATGCTAGCTGTGTTTAATGGTAAGCAACGTCAGGAAATGTTAGTATTTGGATATGTGACCATGCTAGCCATGTTTTATGTTAAGCAACATCAGGAAGTGTTAGTACATGGATATGTGACCATGCTAGCAATGTTTCATGTAAAGCAACGTCAGAAAGTGTTAGTACATGGATATGTGACCATGCTAGCCATGTTTCATGTAAAGCAACGTCAGGAAGTGTTAGTACTTGGATATGTGACCATGCTAGCCATGTTTGATGTTAAGCAACGATAGGAAGTGTTAGTACTTAGATATGTGACCATGCTAGGAATGTTTCATGTTAAGCTACGTCAGGAAGTGTTAGTACATGGATAGGTGACCATGCTAGCAATGTTTTATGTGAAGCAACATCAGGAAGAGTCAGTACATGGATATGTGACCATGCTAGCAATGTTTATTGTAAAGCAACGTCAGGAAGTGTTAGTACTTGGATATGTGACCATGCTAGCCATGTTTCATGTAAAGCAACGTCAGGAAGTGTTAGTACATGGATATGTGACTATGCTAGCAATGTTTTATGTTAAGCAACGTCAGGAAGTGTTAGTACATGGATATGTGACCATGCTAGCAATGTTTCATGTAAAGCAACGTCAGGAAGTGTTAGTACTTGGATATTTGACTATGCTGGCAATGTTTTACGTTAAGCAACGTCAGGAAGTGTTAGTACATGGATATGTGACCATGCTAGCAATGTTTTATGTTAAGCAACATCAGGAAGTGTTAGTACATTGATATGTGACCATGCTAGCAATGTTTCATGTAAAGCAACGTCAGGAAGTGTTAGTACTTGGATATGTGACCATGCTAGCAATGTTTCATGTAAAGCACCGTCAGGAAGTGTTAGTACATGGATATGTGACCATGCTAGCAATAATTTATGTTAAGCAACGTCAGGAAGTGTTAGTACATTGATATGTGACCATGCTAGCAATGTTTCATGTAAAGCAACGTCAGGAAGTGTTAGTAGATGGATATGTGACCATGCTTGCAATGTTTCATGTAAAGCACCGTCAGGAAGTGTTAGTACATGGATATGTGACCACGCTAGCCATGTTTGATGTAAAGCAACGTCAGGAAGTATTAGTATATGGATATGTGACCATGCTAGCCATGTTTTATGTAAAGCAACGTCAGGAAGTGTTAGTACATGGATATGTGAGCATGCTAGCCATGTTTTATGTTAAGCAACGTCGGGAAGTGTTAGTACTTGGATATGTGACTATGCTAGCAATGTTTTAAGTTAAGCAACGTCAGGAAGTGTTAGTACATGGATATGTGACCATGCTTGCCATGTTTCATGTTAAGCAACGTCAGGAAGTGTTAGTACATGGATATGTGACCATGCTAGCCATGTTTTATGTTAGGCAACGTCAGGGAGTGTTAGTACATAGACATGTGACCATGCTAGCAATGTTTCATGTTAAGCAACGTCAGAAAGTGTTAGTACATGGAAATGTGACCTTGCTAGCCATGTTTTATGTTAAGCAACGTCAGTAAGTGTTAGTACTTGGATATGTGACCATGCTAGCCATGTTTTATGTTAAACAACGTCAGGAAGTGTTAGTACATGGATATGTGACCATGCTAGCCATGTTTTTTGTTAAGCAACGTCAGGAAGTGTTAGTACATGGATATGTGACCATGCTAGCCATGTTTTATGTTAAGCAACGTCAGGAAGTGTTAGTACATGGATATGTGACCATGCTAGCCATGTTTCATGTAAAGCAACGTCAGGAAGTGTTAGTACATGGATATGTGACCATGCTAGCAATGTTTCATGTAAAGCAACGTCAGGAAGTGTTAGTACATGGATATGTGACCATGCTAGCCATGATTATGTTAAGCAACGTCAGTAAGTGTTAGTACTTGGATATGTGACCATGCTAGCCATGTTTTATGTTAAGCAACGTCAGGAAGTGTTAGGACATGGATATGTGACCATGCTAGCCATGTTTTTTGTTAAGCAACGTCAGGAAGTGTTAGTACATGGATATGTGACCATGCCAGCCATGGTTTTTGTTAAGCAACGTCAGGAAGTGTTAGTGCATGCATATGTGACCATGCTAGCAATGTTTCATGTAAAGCAACGTCAAGAAGTGTTAGTACATGGATATATGACCCTGCTACCCATGTTTTATGTTAGGCAACGTCAGGAAGTGTTAGTACATGAATATGTGACCATGCTAGCTGTGTTTAATGGTAAGCAACGTCAGGAAATGTTAGTATTTGGATATGTGACCATGCTAGCCATGTTTTATGTTAAGCAACATCAGGAAGTGTTAGTACATGGATATGTGACCATGCTAGCAATGTTTCCTGTAAAGCAACGTCAGGAAGTGTTAGTACATGAATATGTGACCATGCTAGCCATGTTTTATGTTAAGAAACGTCAGGAAGTGTTAGTACTTGGATATATGACCATGCTAGCCATGTTTTATGTTAAGCAACGTCAGGAAGTGTTAGTACATGGATATGTGACCATGCTAGCCATGTTTTATGTTAAGCAACGTCAGGAAGTGTTAGTACTTGGATATTTGACTATGCTAGCAATGTTTTATGTTAAGCAATCGTCAGGAAGTGTTAGTACATGGATATGTGACCATGCTAGCAATGTTTCATGTAAAGCAACGTCAGGAAGTGTTAGTACATGGATATGTGACCACGCTAGCAATGTTTTATGTTAAGCAACGTCAGGAAGTGTTAGTACATGGATAAGTGACTATGCTAGCCATGTTTTATGTTAAGCAACGTCAAGAAGTGTTAGTACATGGATATGTGACCTTGCTAGCAATTTTTTATGTTAAGCAATGTCAGGATGTGTTAGTACATGGATATGTGACCATGGTAGCCATGTTTTATGTAAAGCAACGTCAGGAAGTGTTAGTACATGGATATGTGACCATGCCAGCAATGTTTTATGTAACGCAACGTCAGGAAGTGTTAGTACATAAATATGTGACCATGCTAGCCATGTTTTATGTTAAGCAACGTCAGGAAGTGTTAGTACATGGATATGTGACCATGCTAGCAATGTTTCATGTAAAACAACGTCAGGAAGTGTTAGTACATGGATATGTGACCATGCTAGCAATGTTTTATGTTAAGCGACGTCAGGAAGTGTTAGTACATGGATATGTGACCATGCTAGCAATGTTTTATGTAAAGCAACGTCAGGAAGTGTTAATACATGGATATGTGACCATGCTAGCCATAAGCAACGTCAGGAAGTGTTAGTACTTGGATATATGACCATGCTATCCATGTTTTATGTTAAGCAACGTCAGGAAGTGTTAGTACATGGATATGTGGCCATGCTAGCCATGTTTTATGTTAAGCAACGTCAGGAAGTGTTAGTACTTGGATATGTGACCATGCTAGCAATGTTTCATGTAAAGCAACGTCAGGAAGTGTTAGTACATGAATATGTGACCATGCTAGCAATGTTTTATGTTAAGCAACGCCAGGAAGTGTCAGTAAATGGATATGTGACCATGCTAGCAATGTTTCATGTAAAGCAACGTCAGGAAGTGTTAGTACATGAATATATGACCCTGCTAGCCATGTTTTATGTTAGGAAAAGTCAGGAAGTGTTAGTACATGGATATGTGATTATGCTAGCAATGTTTCATGTAAAGCAACGTCAGGAAGTGTTAGTACATGGATATGTGACCATGCTAGCAGTGTTTAATGTTAAGCAACGTCAGGAAGTGTTAGTACTTGGATATGTGACCATGCTAGCAATGTTTTATGTTAAGCAACGTCAGGAAGTGTTAGTACATGGATATGTGACCATGCTAGCCATGTTTTATGTTAAGCAACGTCAGGAAGTGTTAGTACATGGATATGTGACCATGCTAGCCATGTTTCATGTAAAGCAACGTCAGGAAGTGTTAGTACTTGGATATGTGACCATGCTAGCCATGTTTGATGTTAAGCAACGTCAGGAAGTGTTAGTACATGGATATGTGACCATGCTAGCAATGTTTTATGTTAAGCAACGTCAGGAAGTGTTAGTACATGGATATGTGACCATGCTAGCCATGTTTTATGTTAAGCAACGTCAGGAAGTGTTAGTACATGGATATGTGACCATGCTAGCAATGTTTCATGTAAAGCAACGTCAGGAAGTGTTAGTACTTGGATATGTGACCATGCTAGCAATGTTTCATGTAAAGCAACGTCAGGAAGTGTTAGTACATGGATATGTGACCATGCTAGCAATGTTTTATGTTAAGCAACGTCAGGAAGTGTTAGTACATGGATATGTGACCATGCTAGCAATGTTTCATGTAAAGCAACGTCAGGAAGTGTTAGTACATGGATATGTGACCATGCTAGCCATGTTTCATGTAAAGCAACGTCAGGAAGTGTTAGTACATGGATATGTGACCATGCTAGCCATGTTTTATGTTAAGCAACGTCAGGAAGTGTTAGTACATGGATATGTGACCATGCTAGCCATGTTTTATGTTAAGCAACGTCAGGAAGTGTTAGTACATGGATATGTGACCATGCTAGCCATGTTTTATGTTAAGCAACGTCAGGAAGTGTTAGTACATGGATATGTGACCATGCTAGCAATGTTTTATGTTAAGCAACGTCAGGAAGTGTTAGTACATGGATATGTGACCATGCTAGCCATGTTTCATGTTAAGCAACGTCAGGAAGTGTTAGTACATGGATATGTGACCATGCTAGCCATGTTTTATGTTAAGCAACGTCAGGAAGTGTTAGTACATGGATATGTGACCATGCTAGCAATGTTTCATGTTAAGCAACGTCAGGAAGTGTTAGTACATGGATATGTGACCATGCTAGCCATGTTTTATGTTAAGCAACGTCAGGAAGTGTTAGTACTTGGATATGTGACCATGCTAGCCATGTTTTATGTTAAGCAACGTCAGGAAGTGTTAGTACATGGATATGTGACCATGCTAGCCATGTTTTATGTTAAGCAACGTCAGGAAGTGTTAGTACATGGATATGTGACCATGCTAGCCATGTTTTATGTTAAGCAACGTCAGGAAGTGTTAGTACATGGATATGTGACCATGCTAGCAATGTTTCATGTAAAGCAACGTCAGGAAGTGTTAGTACATGGATATGTGACCATGCTAGCAATGTTTCATGTAAAGCAACGTCAGGAAGTGTTAGTACATGGATATGTGACCATGCTAGCCATGTTTATGTTAAGCAACGTCAGGAAGTGTTAGTACATGGATATGTGACCATGCTAGCCATGTTTTATGTTAAGCAACGTCAGGAAGTGTTAGTACATGGATATGTGACCATGCTAGCCATGTTTTATGTTAAGCAACGTCAGGAAGTGTTAGTACATGGATATGTGACCATGCTAGCCATGTTTATGTTAAGCAACGTCAGGAAGTGTTAGTACATGGATATGTGACCATGCTAGCAATGTTTCATGTAAAGCAACGTCAGGAAGTGTTAGTACATGGATATGTGACCATGCTAGCAATGTTTCATGTAAAGCAACGTCAGGAAGTGTTAGTACATGGATATGTGACCATGCTAGCCATGTTTTATGTTAAGCAACGTCAGGAAGTGTTAGTACATGGATATGTGACCATGCTAGCATGTTTT
This sequence comes from Oncomelania hupensis, assembly GCA_036898135.1. NCBI lineage: Eukaryota > Metazoa > Mollusca > Gastropoda > Littorinimorpha > Pomatiopsidae > Oncomelania > Oncomelania hupensis. The sequence goes on from CM072526.1 coordinate 56,471,255, forward strand.
ATGTTAAGCAACGTCAGGAAGTGTTAGTACATGGATATGTGACCATGCTAGCCATGTTTTATGTTAAGCAACGTCAGGAAGTGTTAGTACATGGATATGTGACCATGCTAGCAATGTTTCATGTAAAGCAACGTCAGGAAGTGTTAGTACATGGATATGTGACCATGCTAGCCATGTTTTATGTTAAGCAACGTCAGGAAGTGTTAGTACATGGATATGTGACCATGCTAGCAATGTTTTATGTTAAGCAACGTCAGGAAGTGTTAGTACATGGATATGTGACCATGCTAGCAATGTTTATGTTAAGCAACGTCAGGAAGTGTTAGTACTTGGATATGTGACCATGCTAGCAATGTTTTATGTTAAGCAACGTCAGGAAGTGTTAGTACATGGATATGTGACCATGCTAGCAATGTTTTATGTTAAGCAACGTCAGGAAGTGTTAGTACATTGATATGTGACCATGCTAGCAATGTTTCATGTAAAGCAACGTCAGGAAGTGTTAGTACTTGGATATGTGACCATGCTAGCAATGTTTCATGTAAAGCAACGTCAGGAAGTGTTAGTACATGGATATGTGACCATGCTAGCAATGTTTTATGTTAAGCAACGTCAGGAAGTGTTAGTACATGGATATGTGACCATGCTAGCAATGTTTCATGTAATGCAACGTCAGGAAGTGTTAGTACATGGATATGTGACCACGCTAGCCATGTTTGATGTAAAGCAACGTCAGGAAGTATTAGTATATGGATATGTGACCATGCTAGCCATGTTTTATGTAAAGCAACGTCAGGAAGTGTTAGTACATGGATATGTGAGCATGCTAGCCATGTTTTATGTTAAGCAACGTCGGGAAGTGTTAGTACTTGGATATGTGACTATGCTAGCAATGTTTTAAGTTAAGCAACGTCAGGAAGTGTTAGTACATGGATATGTGACCATGCTTGCCATGTTTCATGTTAAGCAACGTCAGGAAGTGTTAGTACATGGATATGTGACCATGCTAGCCATGTTTTATGTTAGGCAACGTCAGGGAGTGTTAGTACATAGACATGTGACCATGCTAGCAATGTTTCATGTTAAGCAACGTCAGAAGTGTTAGTACATGGAAATGTGACCTTGCTAGCCATGTTTTATGTTAAGCAAAGTCAGTAAGCGTTAGTACTTGGATATGTGACCATGCTAGCCATGTTTTATGTTAAACAACGTCAGGAAGTGTTAGTACATGGATATGTGACCATGCTAGCCATGTTTTTTGTTAAGCAACGTCAGGAAGTGTTAGTACATGGATATGTGACCATGCTAGCCATGTTTTATGTTAAGCAACGTCAGGAAGTGTTAGTACATGGATATGTGACCATGCTAGCCATGTTTTATGTAAAGCAACGTCAGGAAGTGTTAGTACATGGATATGTGACCATGCTAGCAATGTTTCATGTAAAGCAACGTCAGGAAGTGTTAGTACATGGATATGTGACCATGCTAGCCATGATTAATGTTAAGCAACGTCAGTAAGTGTTAGTACTTGGATATGTGACCATGCTAGCCATGTTTTATGTTAAGAAACGTCAGGAAGTGTTAGGACATGGATATGTGACCATGCTAGCCATGTTTTTTGTTAAGCAACGTCAGGAAGTGTTAGTACATGGATATGTGACCATGCCAGCCATGGTTTTTGTTAAGCAACGTCAGGAAGTGTTAGTGCATGCATATGTGACCATGCTAGCAATGTTTCATGTAATGCAACGTCAGGAAGTGTTAGTACATGGATATGTGACCATGCTAGCAATGTTTCATGTAAAGCAACGTCAAGAAGTGTTAGTACATGGATATATGACCCTGCTACCCATGTTTTATGTTAGGCAACGTCAGGAAGTGTTAGTACATGAATATGTGACCATGCTAGCTGTGTTTAATGGTAAGCAACGTCAGGAAATGTTAGTATTTGGATATGTGACCATGCTAGCCATGTTTTATGTTAAGCAACATCAGGAAGTGTTAGTACATGGATATGTGACCATGCTAGCAATGTTTCCTGTAAAGCAACGTCAGGAAGTGTTAGTACATAAATATGTGACCATGCTAGCCATGTTTTATGTTAAGAAACGTCAGGAAGTGTTAGTACATGGATATGTGACCATGCTAGCCATGTTTTATGTTAAGCAACGTCAGGAAGTGTTAGTACTTGGATATTTGACTATGCTAGCAATGTTTTATGTTAAGCAATCGTCAGGAAGTGTTAGTACATGGATATGTGACCATGCTAGCAATGTTTCATGTAAAGCAACGTCAGGAAGTGTTAGTACATGGATATGTGACCACGCTAGCAATGTTTTATGTTAAGCAACGTCAGGAAGTGTTAGTACATGGATAAGTGACTATGCTAGCCATGTTTTATGTTAAGCAACGTCAAGAAGTGTTAGTACATGGATATGTGACCTTGCTAGCAATTTTTTATGTTAAGCAATGTCAGGATGTGTTAGTACATGGATATGTGACCATGGTAGCCATGTTTTATGTAAAGCAACGTCAGGAAGTGTTAGTACATGGATATGTGACCATGCCAGCAATGTTTTATGTAACGCAACGTCAGGAAGTGTTAGTACATAAATATGTGACCATGCTAGCCATGTTTTATGTTAAGCAACGTCAGGAAGTGTTAGTACATGGATATGTGACCATGCTAGCAATGTTTCATGTAAAACAACGTCAGGAAGTGTTAGTACATGGATATGTGACCATGCTAGCAATGTTTTATGTTAAGCGACGTCAGGAAGTGTTAGTACATGGATATGTGACCATGCTAGCAATGTTTTATGTAAAGCAACGTCAGGAAGTGTTAATACATGGATATGTGACCATGCTAGCCATAAGCAACGTCAGGAAGTGTTAGTACTTGGATATATGACCATGCTATCCATGTTTTATGTTAAGCAACGTCAGGAAGTGTTAGTACATGGATATGTGGCCATGCTAGCCATGTTTTATGTTAAGCAACGTCAGGAAGTGTTAGTACTTGGATATGTGACCATGCTAGCAATGTTTCATGTAAAGCAACGTCAGGAAGTGTTAGTACATGAATATGTGACCATGCTAGCAATGTTTTATGTTAAGCAACGCCAGGAAGTGTCAGTAAATGGATATGTGACCATGCTAGCAATGTTTCATGTAAAGCAACGTCAGGAAGTGTTAGTACATGAATATATGACCCTGCTAGCCATGTTTTATGTTAGGAAAAGTCAGGAAGTGTTAGTACATGGATATGTGATTATGCTAGCAATGTTTCATGTAAAGCAACGTCAGGAAGTGTTAGTACATGGATAAGTGACTATGCTAGCCATGTTTCATGTTAAGCAACGTCAGGAAGTGTTAGTACATGGATATAAGACCATGCTAGCCATGTTTTATGTTAGGCAACGTCAGGGAGTGTTAGTACATAGACATGTGACCATGCTAGCAATGTTTCATGTTAAGCAACGTCAGAAAGTGTTAGTACATGGAAATGTGACCTTGCTAGCCATGTTTTATGTTAAGCAAAGTCAGTAAGCGTTAGTACTTGGATATGTGACCATGCTAGCCATGTTTTATGTTAAACAACGTCAGGAAGTGTTAGTACATGGATATGTGACCATGCTAGCCATGTTTTTTGTTAAGCAACGTCAGGAAGTGTTAGTACATGGATATGTGACCATGCTAGCCATGTTTTATGTTAAGCAACGTCAGGAAGTGTTAGTACATGGATATGTGACCATGCTAGCCATGTTTTATGTAAAGCAACGTCAGGAAGTGTTAGTACATGGATATGTGACCATGCTAGCAATGTTTCATGTAAAGCAACATCAGGAAGTGTTAGTACATGGATATGTGACCATGCTAGCCATGATTAATGTTAAGCAACGTCAGTAAGTGTTAGTACTTGGATATGTGACCATGCTAGCCATGTTTTATGTTAAGAAACGTCAGGAAGTGTTAGGACATGGATATGTGACCATGCTAGCCATGTTTTTTGTTAAGCAACGTCAGGAAGCGTTAGTACATGGATATGTGACCATGCCAGCCATGGTTTTTGTTAAGCAACGTCAGGAAGTGTTAGTGCATGCATATGTGACCATGCTAGCAATGTTTCATGTAATGCAACGTCAGGAAGTGTTAGTACATGGATATGTGACCATGCTAGCAATGTTTCATGTAAAGCAACGTCAAGAAGTGTTAGTACATGGATATATGACCCTGCTACCCATGTTTTATGTTAGGCAACGTCAGGAAGTGTTAGTACATGAATATGTGACCATGCTAGCTGTGTTTAATGGTAAGCAACGTCAGGAAATGTTAGTATTTGGATATGTGACCATGCTAGCCATGTTTTATGTTAAGCAACATCAGGAAGTGTTAGTACATGGATATGTGACCATGCTAGCAATGTTTCCTGTAAAGCAACGTCAGGAAGTGTTAGTACATAAATATGTGACCATGCTAGCCATGTTTTATGTTAAGAAACGTCAGGAAGTGTTAGTACTTGGATATATGACCATGCTAGCCATGTTTTATGTTAAGCAACGTCAGGAAGTGTTAGTACATGGATATGTGACCATGCTAGCCATGTTTTATGTTAAGCAACGTCAGGAAGTGTTAGTACTTGGATATTTGACTATGCTAGCAATGTTTTATGTTAAGCAATCGTCAGGAAGTGTTAGTACATGGATATGTGACCATGCTAGCAATGTTTCATGTAAAGCAACGTCAGGAAGTGTTAGTACATGGATATGTGACCACGCTAGCAATGTTTTATGTTAAGCAACGTCAGGAAGTGTTAGTACATGGATAAGTGACTATGCTAGCCATGTTTTATGTTAAGCAACGTCAAGAAGTGTTAGTACATGGATATGTGACCTTGCTAGCAATTTTTTATGTTAAGCAATGTCAGGATGTGTTAGTACATGGATATGTGACCATGGTAGCCATGTTTTATGTAAAGCAACGTCAGGAAGTGTTAGTACATGGATATGTGACCATGCCAGCAATGTTTTATGTAACGCAACGTCAGGAAGTGTTAGTACATAAATATGTGACCATGCTAGCCATGTTTTATGTTAAGCAACGTCAGGAAGTGTTAGTACATGGATATGTGACCATGCTAGCAATGTTTCATGTAAAACAACGTCAGGAAGTGTTAGTACATGGATATGTGACCATGCTAGCAATGTTTTATGTTAAGCGACGTCAGGAAGTGTTAGTACATGGATATGTGACCATGCTAGCAATGTTTTATGTAAAGCAACGTCAGGAAGTGTTAATACATGGATATGTGACCATGCTAGCCATAAGCAACGTCAGGAAGTGTTAGTACTTGGATATATGACCATGCTATCCATGTTTTATGTTAAGCAACGTCAGGAAGTGTTAGTACATGGATATGTGGCCATGCTAGCCATGTTTTATGTTAAGCAACGTCAGGAAGTGTTAGTACTTGGATATGTGACCATGCTAGCAATGTTTCATGTAAAGCAACGTCAGGAAGTGTTAGTACATGAATATGTGACCATGCTAGCAATGTTTTATGTTAAGCAACGCCAGAAGGTCGTAGGGGCACCACAGATGATCGCTTAACCAGCATACTCCATCTTTCTCTGTCCTCAGCAGCCCTCATGGCTTCGCTCAGTGTCAAACCAGTCCATTCTCGAATGTTGTCCTCCCACCTCTTTTTCGGTCTCCCCCTTCTTCTACCTCCTTGCACTGTGCCTTGCAGAATGGTCTTTGCAAGGCCTGATGATCTGGTGACGTGGCCATACCATCGGAGTTTCCGTTTCTTCACCACTGTGAGCAGGTCATCGTGTTGTCCAATGGCTTGTGTGATGGTCTGTCGGACTTCAACGTTGGTGATGTGTTGGGTATAGGAAATGCACAGAAGTCTTCTGTAGCACCTCATCTCCATGCTTTGTATTCTTCGTTGGAGATCTGCTGTGAGGGTCCATGCTTCGCAAGCATATAGGAAGATGGAGATGACCAGAGATCGCAGCAGTCTTACTTTGGAATGTAGACTGATGGTTCTGTCTTTCCAAATGGGCTTCAACCTTGTCAGGGCAGCAGTTGTTTGTGCGATCCTGGAGAGGACTTCCTGTCGAGACCCATTGTCTGACACAATGGCTCCTAAATATTTGAAGCTGTGCACTGTGTTGAGGGATTGGCCTTGTACTTTGATGTCCGTGTTGATGCCATTGGTGTTGTTGGTCATCATTTTGGTCTTCTCTGCACTTATTTCCATTCCATAAGCTCTGGAGGTGGTGTCAAGCCTCTGTACAAGCTGTTCAAGTTCTTGTTCCTCTCCAGCCAATCCATCAATATCATCCGCAAAACGAAGATTGGAGATTGCTCTGCCCCCTATGCTGACTGTGCCTTCGTGATCTGCAAGAGCATCTGACATGATGCGCTCTAGGAAGATGTTGAAGAGTGTTGGAGAGAGTAGGCATCCTTGACGCACACCGATTGTTGTTCTGAACCAGTTCCCGATGACGCTGTTATGGAGGACTGCACTGGTAGCCTTGTCATACAGGCTTTTGATGACTTCTATGATTTTAGGGCTGATGTTGTACACTTTCATGGTTGCCCATAGAGCTGCATGCCAGACTCGGTCAAATGCCTTCTTGAAGTCTATGAACACATGATATAGATGTTGTTGGTGCTGTAGGTATTTCTCACAGATTATTCTGAGGTTGAAAATCTGTTCAGTGGTACTTCGCCCTGCCATGAATCCTGCTTGTTCTTCAGCTATGATTTGTTCAGCTTGTGGTTTCCACCTGTTGAGTATTATTTTCAGGAGGACCTTGCTGGGATGGCTGATGAGGCTGATGGTGCGGTAATTTTCACACTCCTGAAGGTTACCTTTTTTAGGAAGAGTGATGACAAGCGACTGGGTCCATGGTGTAGGCCATTCCCCACTCTGCCAGATCTTGTTACAGATAGTGGTGAGAGCATCAGTCATCGCTTCTCCTCCTGCTTGTAGCAGTTCCGCTGGTATGTTGTCCACTCCCGCTGACTTCCCTTTCTTCAGCGATTGCACTGCTGCCTCAACTTCTTCCCGGAGAATTGGGAGGATTTCTTCTTCTTCTCTGCTCTCGGGACATGCTAGAACTGATGGGTCTCCATTTGGTGTATGGTTGTAAAGGTCAGAGCAGTACTCTGTCCATCTGTCCAAGACTTCTTGTTCTTCTGTAAGGCAAATGCCAGACTTGCTTTGGATAGTGGAGACTTTGGGCTGTTTAACACTTGTCAGCCGCTTCACAGTCTGGTAGGCCTTCTTGCTGTTGTTCTTGTTCAGATTGTTCTCTATTTCCTGGCATTGATCTTCTATCCAGTTCTCCTTTGCTGTGACCATGCTAGCAATGTTTTATGTTAAGCAACGCCAGGAAGTGTCAGTAAATGGATATGTGACCATGCTAGCAATGTTTCATGTAAAGCAACGTCAGGAAGTGTTAGTACATGAATATATGACCCTGCTAGCCATGTTTTATGTTAGGAAAAGTCAGGAAGTGTTAGTACATGGATATGTGACTATGCTAGCAATGTTTCATGTAAAGCAACGTCAGTAAGTGTTAGTACTTGGATATGTGACCATGATAGCTGTGTTTAATGTTAAGCAACGTCAGGAAGTGTTAGATTTTGGATATGGAGACCATGCTAGCAATGTTTATGTAAAGCAACGTCAGGAAGGGTTAGTACTTGGATATGTGACCATGCTAGCCATGTTTTATGTTAAGCAACGTCAGGAAGTGTTAGTACATGGATATGTGACCATGCTGGCCATGTTTCATGTAAAGCAACGTCAGGATGTGTTAGTACTTGGATATGTGACCTTGCTAGCCATGTTTGATGTTAAGCAACGGAAGGAAGTGTTAGTACTTGGATATGTGATCATGCTAGCAATGTTTTACGTTAAGCAACGTCAGGAAGTGTTAGTACATGGATATGTGACCATGCTAGCCATGTTTTTTGTTAAGCAACGTCAGAAAGTGTTAGTACATGGATATGTGACCATGCTAGCCATGTTTTATGTTAAGCAACGTCAGGAAGTGTTAGGACATGGATATGTGACCATGCTAGCAATGTTTCATGTAATGCAACGTCAGGAAGTGTTAGTACATGATATGTGACCATGCAGCCATGTTTTATGTTGAGCAACGTCAGGAAGTGTTAGTACATGCATATGTGACCATGCTAGCAATGTTTCATGTAAAGCAACATCAGGAAGTGTTAGTACATGGATATGTGACCATGCTAGCAATGTTTCATGTAAAGCAACGTCAGGAAGTGTTAGTACATGGATATGTGACCATGCTAGCAATGTTTCATGTAAAGCAACGTCAGGAAGTGTTAGTACATGGATATGTGACCATGCTAGCCATGTTTTATGTAAGCAACGTCAGGAAGTGTTAGTACATGGATATGTGACCATGCTAGCAATGTTTTATGTTAAGCAACGTCAGGAAGTGTTAGTACATGGATATGTGACCATGCTAGCAATGTTTCATGTAAAGCAACGTCAGGAAGTGTTAGTACATGGATATGTGACCATGCTAGCAATGTTTTATGTAAAGCAACGTCAGGAAGTGTTAGTACATGGATATGTGACCATGCTAGCAATGTTTTATGTTAAGCAACGTCAGGAAGTGTTAGTACATTGATATGTGACCATGCTAGCAATGTTTCATGTAAAGCAACGTCAGGAAGTGTTAGTACTTGGATATGTGACCATGCTAGCAATGTTTCATGTAAAGCACCGTCAGGAAGTGTTAGTACATGGATATGTGACCATGCTAGCAATATTTATGTTAAGCAACGTCAGGAAGTGTTAGTACATGGATATGTGACCATGCTAGCCATGTTTTATGTTAGGCAACGTCAGGGAGTGTTAGTACATAGACATGTGACCATGCTAGCAATGTTTCATGTAAAGCAACGTCAGAAAGTGTTAGTAAATGGATATGTGACCTTGCTAGCCATGTTTTATGTTAAGCAACGTCAGTAAGTGTTAGTACTTGGATATGTGACCATGCTAGCCATGTTTTATGTTAAGCAACGTCAGGAAGTGTTCGTACATGGATATGTGACCATGCTAGCCATGTTTTTTGTTAAGCAACGTCAGAAAGTGTTAGTACATGGATATGTGACCATGCTAGCCATGTTTTATGTTAAGCAACGTCAGGAAGTGTTAGTACATGGATATGTGACCATGCTAGCCATGTTTCATGTAAAGCAACGTCAGGAAGTGTTAGTACATGGATATGTGACCATCCTAGCAATGTTTCATGTAAAGCAACGTCAGGAAGTGTTAGTACATGGATATGTGACCATGCTAGCCATGATTAATGTTAAGCAACGTCAGTAAGTGTTAGTACTTGGATATGTGACCATGCTAGCCTTGTTTTATTTTAAGCAACGTCAGGAAGTGTGAGGACATGGATATGTGACCATGCTAGCAATGTTTCATGTAATGCAACGTCAGGAAGTGTTAGTACATAAATATGTGACCATGCCAGCCATGTTTTTTGTTAAGCAACGTCAGGAAGTGTTAGTACATGCATATGTGACCATGCTAGCAATGTTTCATGTAATGCAACATCAGGAAGTGTTAGTACATGGATATGTGTCCATGCTAGCAATGTTTCATGTAAAGCAACGTCAGGAAGTGTTAGTACATGGATATATGACCCTGCTAGCCATGTTTTATGTTAGGCAACGTCAGGAAGTGTTAGTACATGAATATGTGACCATGCTAGCTGTGTTTAATGGTAAGCAACGTCAGGAAATGTTAGTATTTGGATATGTGACCATGCTAGCCATGTTTTATGTTAAGCAACATCAGGAAGTGTTAGTACATGGATATGTGACCATGCTAGCAATGTTTCATGTAAAGCAACGTCAGAAAGTGTTAGTACATGGATATGTGACCATGCTAGCCATGTTTCATGTAAAGCAACGTCAGGAAGTGTTAGTACTTGGATATGTGACCATGATACACATGTTTGATGTTAAGCAACGATAGGAAGTGTTAGTACTTAGATATGTGACCATGCTAGGAATGTTTCATGTTAAGCTACGTCAGGAAGTGTTAGTACATGGATAGGTGACCATGCTAGCAATGTCTTATGTGAAGCAACATCAGGAAGAGTCAGTACATGGATATGTGACCATGCTAGCAATGTTTATTGTAAAGCAACGTCAGGAAGTGTTAGTACTTGGATATGTGACCATGCTAGCCATGTTTCATGTAAAGCAACGTCAGGAAGTGTTAGTACATGGATATGTGACTATGCTAGCAATGTTTTATGTTAAGCAACGTCAGGAAGTGTAAGTACATGGATATGTGACCATGCTAGCAATGTTTCATGTAAAGCAACGTCAGGAAGTGTTAGTACTTGGATATTTGACTATGCTGGCAATGTTTTACGTTAAGCAACGTCAGGAAGTGTTAGTACATGGATATGTGACCATGCTAGCAATGTTTTATGTTAGGCAACATCAGGAAGTGTTAGTACATTGATATGTGACCATGCTAGCAATGTTTCATGTAAAGCAACGTCAGGAAGTGTTAGTACTTGGATATGTGACCATGCTAGCAATGTTTCATGTAAAGCACCGTCAGGAAGTGTTAGTACATGGATATGTGACCATGCTAGCAATAATTTATGTTAAGCAACGTCAGGAAGTGTTAGTACATTGATATGTGACCATGCTAGCAATGTTTCATGTAAAGCAACGTCAGGAAGTGTTAGTACATGGATATGTGACCACGCTAGCCATGTTTGATGTAAAGCAACGTCAGGAAGTATTAGTATATGGATATGTGACCATGCTAGCCATGTTTTATGTAAAGCAACGTCAGGAAGTGTTAGTACATGGATATGTGAGCATGCTAGCCATGTTTTATTTTAAGCAACGTCGGGAAGTGTTAGTACTTGGATATGTGACTATGCTAGCAATGTTTTAAGTTAAGCAACGTCAGGAAGTGTTAGTACATGGATATGTGACCATGCTTGACATGTTTCATGTTAAGCAACGTCAGGAAGTGTTAGTACATGGATATGTGACCATGCTAGCCATGTTTTATGTTAGGCAACGTCAGGGAGTGTTAGTACATAGACATGTGACCATGCTAGCAATGTTTCATGTTAAGCAACGTCAGAAAGTGTTAGTACATGGAAATGTGACCTTGCTAGCCATGTTTTATGTTAAGCAAAGTCAGTAAGCGTTAGTACTTGGATATGTGACCATGCTAGCCATGTTTTATGTTAAACAACGTCAGGAAGTGTTAGTACATGGATATGTGACCATGCTAGCCATGTTTTTTGTTAAGCAACGTCAGGAAGTGTTAGTACATGGATATGTGACCATGCTAGCCATGTTTTATGTTAAGCAACGTCAGGAAGTGTTAGTACATGGATATGTGACCATGCTAGCCATGTTTTATGTAAAGCAACGTCAGGAAGTGTTAGTACATGGATATGTGACCATGCTAGCAATGTTTCATGTAAAGCAACATCAGGAAGTGTTAGTACATGGATATGTGACCATGCTAGCCATGATTAATGTTAAGCAACGTCAGTAAGTGTTAGTACTTGGATATGTGACCATGCTAGCCATGTTTTATGTTAAGAAACGTCAGGAAGTGTTAGGACATGGATATGTGACCATGCTAGCCATGTTTTTTGTTAAGCAACGTCAGGAAGTGTTAGTACATGGATATGTGACCATGCCAGCCATGGTTTTTGTTAAGCAACGTCAGGAAGTGTTAGTGCATGCATATGTGACCATGCTAGCAATGTTTCATGTAATGCAACGTCAGGAAGTGTTAGTACATGGATATGTGACCATGCTAGCAATGTTTCATGTAAAGCAACGTCAAGAAGTGTTAGTACATGGATATATGACCCTGCTACCCATGTTTTATGTTAGGCAACGTCAGGAAGTGTTAGTACATGAATATGTGACCATGCTAGCTGTGTTTAATGGTAAGCAACGTCAGGAAATGTTAGTATTTGGATATGTGACCATGCTAGCCATGTTTTATGTTAAGCAACATCAGGAAGTGTTAGTACATGGATATGTGACCATGCTAGCAATGTTTCCTGTAAAGCAACGTCAGGAAGTGTTAGTACATAAATATGTGACCATGCTAGCCATGTTTTATGTTAAGAAACGTCAGGAAGTGTTAGTACTTGGATATATGACCATGCTAGCCATGTTTTATGTTAAGCAACGTCAGGAAGTGTTAGTACATGGATATGTGACCATGCTAGCCATGTTTTATGTTAAGCAACGTCAGGAAGTGTTAGTACTTGGATATTTGACTATGCTAGCAATGTTTTATGTTAAGCAATCGTCAGGAAGTGTTAGTACATGGATATGTGACCATGCTAGCAATGTTTCATGTAAAGCAACGTCAGGAAGTGTTAGTACATGGATATGTGACCACGCTAGCAATGTTTTATGTTAAGCAACGTCAGGAAGTGTTAGTACATGGATAAGTGACTATGCTAGCCATGTTTTATGTTAAGCAACGTCAAGAAGTGTTAGTACATGGATATGTGACCTTGCTAGCAATTTTTTATGTTAAGCAATGTCAGGATGTGTTAGTACATGGATATGTGACCATGGTAGCCATGTTTTATGTAAAGCAACGTCAGGAAGTGTTAGTACATGGATATGTGACCATGCCAGCAATGTTTTATGTAACGCAACGTCAGGAAGTGTTAGTACATAAATATGTGACCATGCTAGCCATGTTTTATGTTAAGCAACGTCAGGAAGTGTTAGTACATGGATATGTGACCATGCTAGCAATGTTTCATGTAAAACAACGTCAGGAAGTGTTAGTACATGGATATGTGACCATGCTAGCAATGTTTTATGTTAAGCGACGTCAGGAAGTGTTAGTACATGGATATGTGACCATGCTAGCAATGTTTTATGTAAAGCAACGTCAGGAAGTGTTAATACATGGATATGTGACCATGCTAGCCATAAGCAACGTCAGGAAGTGTTAGTACTTGGATATATGACCATGCTATCCATGTTTTATGTTAAGCAACGTCAGGAAGTGTTAGTACATGGATATGTGGCCATGCTAGCCATGTTTTATGTTAAGCAACGTCAGGAAGTGTTAGTACTTGGATATGTGACCATGCTAGCAATGTTTCATGTAAAGCAACGTCAGGAAGTGTTAGTACATGAATATGTGACCATGCTATCCTATCCTATCCTGTCCCATAACCCGAAGGTCGTAGGGGCACCACAGATGATCGCTTAACCAGCATACTCCATCTTTCTCTGTCCTCAGCAGCCCTCATGGCTTCGCTCAGTGTCAAACCAGTCCATTCTCGAATGTTGTCCTCCCACCTCTTTTTCGGTCTCCCCCTTCTTCTACCTCCTTGCACTGTGCCTTGCAGAATGGTCTTTGCAAGGCCTGATGATCTGGTGACGTGGCCATACCATCGGAGTTTCCGTTTCTTCACCACTGTGAGCAGGTCATCGTGTTGTCCAATGGCTTGTGTGATGGTCTGTCGGACTTCAACGTTGGTGATGTGTTGGGTATAGGAAATGCACAGAAGTCTTCTGTAGCACCTCATCTCCATGCTTTGTATTCTTCGTTGGAGATCTGCTGTGAGGGTCCATGCTTCGCAAGCATATAGGAAGATGGAGATGACCAGAGATCGCAGCAGTCTTACTTTGGAATGTAGACTGATGGTTCTGTCTTTCCAAATGGGCTTCAACCTTGTCAGGGCAGCAGTTGTTTGTGCGATCCTGGAGAGGACTTCCTGTCGAGACCCATTGTCTGACACAATGGCTCCTAAATATTTGAAGCTGTGCACTGTGTTGAGGGATTGGCCTTGTACTTTGATGTCCGTGTTGATGCCATTGGTGTTGTTGGTCATCATTTTGGTCTTCTCTGCACTTATTTCCATTCCATAAGCTCTGGAGGTGGTGTCAAGCCTCTGTACAAGCTGTTCAAGTTCTTGTTCCTCTCCAGCCAATCCATCAATATCATCCGCAAAACGAAGATTGGAGATTGCTCTGCCCCCTATGCTGACTGTGCCTTCGTGATCTGCAAGAGCATCTGACATGATGCGCTCTAGGAAGATGTTGAAGAGTGTTGGAGAGAGTAGGCATCCTTGACGCACACCGATTGTTGTTCTGAACCAGTTCCCGATGACGCTGTTATGGAGGACTGCACTGGTAGCCTTGTCATACAGGCTTTTGATGACTTCTATGATTTTAGGGCTGATGTTGTACACTTTCATGGTTGCCCATAGAGCTGCATGCCAGACTCGGTCAAATGCCTTCTTGAAGTCTATGAACACATGATATAGATGTTGTTGGTGCTGTAGGTATTTCTCACAGATTATTCTGAGGTTGAAAATCTGTTCAGTGGTACTTCGCCCTGCCATGAATCCTGCTTGTTCTTCAGCTATGATTTGTTCAGCTTGTGGTTTCCACCTGTTGAGTATTATTTTCAGGAGGACCTTGCTGGGATGGCTGATGAGGCTGATGGTGCGGTAATTTTCACACTCCTGAAGGTTACCTTTTTTAGGAAGAGTGATGACAAGCGACTGGGTCCATGGTGTAGGCCATTCCCCACTCTGCCAGATCTTGTTACAGATAGTGGTGAGAGCATCAGTCATCGCTTCTCCTCCTGCTTGTAGCAGTTCCGCTGGTATGTTGTCCACTCCCGCTGACTTCCCTTTCTTCAGCGATTGCACTGCTGCCTCAACTTCTTCCCGGAGAATTGGGAGGATTTCTTCTTCTTCTCTGCTCTCGGGACATGCTAGAACTGATGGGTCTCCATTTGGTGTATGGTTGTAAAGGTCAGAGCAGTACTCTGTCCATCTGTCCAAGACTTCTTGTTCTTCTGTAAGGCAAATGCCAGACTTGCTTTGGATAGTGGAGACTTTGGGCTGTTTAACACTTGTCAGCCGCTTCACAGTCTGGTAGGCCTTCTTGCTGTTGTTCTTGTTCAGATTGTTCTCTATTTCCTGGCATTGATCTTCTATCCAGTTCTCCTTTGCTGTGACCATGCTAGCAATGTTTTATGTTAAGCAACGCCAGGAAGTGTCAGTAAATGGATATGTGACCATGCTAGCAATGTTTCATGTAAAGCAACGTCAGGAAGTGTTAGTACATGAATATATGACCCTGATAGCCATGTTTTATGTTAGGAAAAGTCAGGAAGTGTTAGTACATGGATATGTGATTATGCTAGCAATGTTTCATGTAAAGCAACGTCAGAAAGTGTTAGTACATGGATATGTGACCATGATAGCTGTGTTTAATGTTAAGCAACGTCAGGAAGTGTTAGATTTTGGATATGGAGACCATGATAGCAATGTTTTATGTAAAGCAACGTCAGGAAGGGTTAGTACTTGGATATGTGACCATGCTAGCCATGTTTTATGTTAAGCAACGTCAGGAAGTGTTAGTACATGGATATGTGACCATGCTGGCCATGTTTCATGTAAAGCAACATCATGATGTGTTAGTACTTGGATATGTGACCTTGCTAGCCATGTTTGATGTTAAGCAACGAAAGGAAGTGTTAGTACTTGGCTATGTGATCATGCTAGCAATGTTTTACGTTAAGCAACGTCAGGAAGTGTTAGTACATGGATATGTGACCATGCTAGCCATGTTTTTTGTTAAGCAACGTCAGAAAGTGTTAGTACATGGATATGTGACCATGCTAGCCATGTTTTATGTTAAGCAACGTCAGGAAGTGTGAGGACATGGATATGTGACCATGCTAGCAATGTTTCATGTAATGCAACGTCAGGAAGTGTTAGTACATAAATATGTGACCATGCCAGCCATGTTTTTTGTTGAGCAACGTCAGGAAGTGTTAGTACATGCATATGTGACCATGCTAGCAATGTTTCATGTAATGCAACATCAGGAAGTGTAAGTACATGGATATGTGTCCATGCTAGCAATGTTTCATGTAAAGCAACGTCAGGAAGTGTTAGTACATGGATATGTGACCTTGCTAGCAATGTTTCATGTAAAGCAACGTCAGGAAGTGTTAGTACATGGATATATGACCCTGCTAGCCATGTTTTATGTAAGGCAACGTCAGGAAGTGTTAGTACATGGATATATGACCCTGCTAGCCATGTTTTATGTAAGGCAACGTCAGGAAGTGTTAGTACATGGATATGTGACCTTGCTAGCAATGTTTCATGTAAAGCAACGTCAGGAAGTGTTAGTACATGGATATATGACCCTGCTAGCCATGTTTTATGTAAGGCAACGTCAGGAAGTGTTAGTACATGGATATGTGACCATGCTAGCAATGTTTTATGTTAAGCAACATCAGGAAGTGTTAGTACATTGATATGTGACCATGCTAGCAATGTTTCATGTAAAGCAACGTCAGGAAGTGTTAGTACTTAAATATGTGACCATGCTAGCAATGTTTCATGTAAAGCACCGTCAGGAAGTGTTAGTACATGGATATGTGACCATGCTAGCAATAATTTATGTTAAGCAACGTCAGGAAGTGTTAGTACATGGATATGTGACCATGCTAGCCATGTTTTATGTTAGGCAACGTCAGGGGGTGTTAGTACATAGACATGTGACCATGCTAGCAATGTTTCATGTAAAGCAACGTCAGAAAGTGTTAGTAAATGGATATGTGACCTTGCTAGCCATGTTTTATGTTAAGCAACGTCAGTAAGTGTTAGTACTTGGATATGTGACCATGCTAGCCATGTTTTATGTTAAGCAACGTCAGGAAGTGTTCGTATATGAATATGTGACCATGCTAGCCATGTTTTTTGTTAAGCAACGTCAGAAAGTGTTAGTACATGGATATGTGACCATGCTAGCCATGTTTTATGTTAAGCAACGTCAGGAAGTGTTAGTACATGGATATGTGACCATGCTAGCCATGTTTCATGTAAAGCAACGTCAGGAAGTGTTAGTACATGGATATGTGACCATCCTAGCAATGTTTCATGTAAAGCAACGTCAGGAAGTGTTAGTACATGGATATGTGACCATGCTAGCCATGATTAATGTTATGCAACGTCAGTAAGTGTTAGTACTTGGATATGTGACCATGCTAGCCTTGTTTTATTTTAAGCAACGTCAGGAAGTGTGAGAACATGCATATGTGACCATGCTAGCAATGTTTCATGTAATGCAACGTCAGGAAGTGTTAGTACATAAATATGTGACCATGCCAGCCATGTTTTTTGTTAAGCAACGTCAAAAAGTGTTAGTACATGCATATGTGACCATGCTAGCAATGTTTCATGTAATGCAACATCAGGAAGTGTTAGTACATGGATATGTGTCCATACTAGCAATGTTTCATGTAAAGCAACGTCAGAAAGTGTTAGTACATGGATATATGACCCTGCTAGCCATGTTTTATGTTAGGCAACGTCAGGAAGTGTTAGTACATGAATATGTGACCATGCTAGCTGTGTTTAATGGTAAGCAACGTCAGGAAATGTTAGTATTTGGATATGTGACCATGCTAGCCATGTTTTATGTTAAGCAACATCAGGAAGTGTTAGTACATGGATATGTGACCATGCTAGCAATGTTTCATGTAAAGCAACGTCAGAAAGTGTTAGTACATGGATATGTGACCATGCTAGCCATGTTTTATGTAAAGCAACGTCAGGAAGTGTTAGTACTTGGATATGTGACCATGCTACCCATGTTTGATGTTAAGCAACGATAGGAAGTGTTAGTACTTAGATATGTGACCATGCTAGGAATGTTTCATGTTAAGCTACGTCAGGAAGTGTTAGTACATGGATAGGTGACCATGCTAGCAATGTCTTATGTGAAGCAACATCAGGAAGAGTCAGTACATGGATATGTGACCATGCTAGCAATGTTTATTGTAAAGCAACGTCAGGAAGTGTTAGTACTTGGATATGTGACCATGCTAGCCATGTTTCATGTAAAGCAACGTCAGGAAGTGTTAGTACATGGATATGTGACTATGCTAGCAATGTTTTATGTTAAGCAACGTCAGGAAGTGTAAGTACATGGATATGTGACCATGCTAGCAATGTTTCATGTAAAGCAACGTCAGGAAGTGTTAGTACTTGGATATTTGACTATGCTGGCAATGTTTTACGTTAAGCAACGTCAGGAAGTGTTAGTACATGGATATGTGACCATGCTAGCAATGTTTTATGTTAGGCAACATCAGGAAGTGTTAGTACATTGATATGTGACCATGCTAGCAATGTTTCATGTAAAGTTTGTTTGTTTGTTTATTTCATTTAACGTCTATTCACCGAAATGATTTTAGACAAGAAAATAAAAGGAAGGTGGGGGGGGGGAAGGATATGCACTACATGGATGTGGGAAAGGAAATAACATTTAAACAAAATGGTACAATAACATAACATGAAATAAAATTAAATAAAATTTAAGTATTCAAACAATATTTTAAAACTCTTGAAAACAAATAAAAAATTACTATGGAACATGTCAAACTTGTGAAATGTTCATGTACAGAAAAGTCAATTTTGTGAGATTGACATATACGAATCAGAATAAACTTGCAATTTTTATAACAAATGACCTACAGGACTATAAATTATAGATTTAGCGATGGTAATCCAATATTTACTATTTTTATTTTGAACATTATGAATGTTCTGTGGAATATATTGTGTTATTACCCTGCAATCATGAATGATATGATTTATAGTTAAATTTTCATTGCAAATGCAAACAATATCCTTGCAATACTTTGTCCTCCAAGAATTTAAAGCAAGACGATGTGCTAAAGAGGTTATTACTCGAGGATACTGGGAATTATCACTATATATTATTTGTAAAGGAAATTTATTTTTTATTTTATTTTCGATTATACTATAAATTTCTTTTGTTGATAAGGGGATGTCAATATGGCTAACGTTGTGTTGATTGTTCGCCCCTTCTTTTGCTTTCCTGTCTGCCCAATCATTATTATATAAACCACAATGAGATGGTATCCAACAAAAATGAACATTTGTGCCATTAATAATTAAGCAATGTATAAGATATTTTATTTCGTATATAATATCACCTCTGTTTTTATAAATATTAGAGTCCAGACTCTGAAGAACAGATTTGGAGTCTACACATAATAATATATTAAAAAATGTCTTTTGTTGACTTAAGATTTTATTTAATGCCATAAGAATTGCGGTAAGTTCTGCAGTATAAATTGAACGATCTTTACCTAAATACAAAGATTCACTAATTTTTAAAGCAGGTATAACATAACCAGCCCCAGTTTGGCCTGTATCTAAAACAGAACCATCAGTATAAATTTGCAAATAAGAATAATATTTTTTATCTATATGTTCATAAGCTTCTGTTGCTAACAAAAATCCATTTTCTTTTTTCCGTATAGCAGTATATTCATAATCTTTCATGTAAAGCAACGTCAGGAAGTGTTAGTACTTGGATATGTGACCATGCTAGCAATGTTTCATGTAAAGCACCGTCAGGAAGTGTTAGTACATGGATATGTGACCATGCTAGCAATGATTTATGTTAAGCAACGGCAGGAAGTGTTAGTACATTGATATGTGACCATGCTAGCAATGTTTCATGTAAAGCAACGTCAGGAAGTGTTAGTACATGGATATGTGACCACGCTAGCCATGTTTGATGTAAAGCAACGTCAGGAAGTATTAGTATATGGATATGTGACCATGCTAGCCATGTTTTATGTAAAGCAACGTCAGGAAGTGTTAGTACATGGATATGTGAGCATGCTAGCCATGTTTTATGTTAAGCAACGTCGGGAAGTGTTAGTACTTGGATATGTGACTATGCTAGCAATGTTTTAAGTTAAGCAACGTCAGGAAGTGTTAGTACATGGATATGTGACCATGCTTGCCATGTTTCATGTTAAGCAACGTCAGGAAGTGTTAGTACATGGATATGTGACCATGCTAGCCATGTTTTATGTTAGGCAACGTCAGGAAGTGTTAGTACATGGATATGTGACCATGCTAGCAATGTTTCATGTTAAGCAACGTCAGAAAGTGTTAGTACATGGAAATGTGACCTTGCTAGCCATGTTTTATGTTAAGCAACGTCAGTAAGTGTTAGTACTTGGATATGTGACCATGCTAGCCATGTTTTATGTTAAACAACGTCAGGAAGTGTTAGTACATGGATATGTGACCATGCTAGCCATGTTTTTTGTTAAGCAACGTCAGGAAGTGTTAGTACATGGATATGTGACCATGCTAGCCATGTTTTATGTTAAGCAACGTCAGGAAGTGTTAGTACATGGATATGTGACCATGCTAGCCATGTTTTATGTAAAGCAACGTCAGGAAGTGTTAGTACATGGATATGTGACCATGCTAGCAATGTTTCATGTAAAGCAACGTCAGGAAGTGTTAGTACATGGATATGTGACCATGCTAG
>CM072526.1:56492205-56584708 GCA_036898135.1 Oncomelania hupensis
TACTTGGATATGTGACCAAGCTAGCAATGTTTTATGTTAAGTAACGTCAGGAAGTGTTATTACATGGATATGTGACCATGCTAGCAATGTTTTATGTTAAGCAACGCCAGGAAGTGTCAGTACATGGATATGTGACCATGCTAGCAATGTTTTATGTTAAGCAACGTCAGGAAGTTTTAGTACATGGATATGTGACCATGCTAGCAATGTTTTATGTAAAGCAACGTCAGAAGTGTTAGTACATGGATATGTGACCATGCTAGCAATGTTTCATGTAGGAAGCAACGTCAGGAAGTGTTAGTACATGGATATGTGACCATGCTAGCAATGTTTCATGTAAAGCAACGTCAGGAAGTGTTAGTACATGGATATGTGACCATGCTAGCTGTGTTTATGTTAAGCAACGTCAGGAAGTGTTAGTACATGGATATGTGACCATGCTAGCAATGTTTTATGTAAAGCAACGTCAGGAAGTGTTAGTACATGGATATATGACCATGCTAGCAATGTTTATGTTAAGCAACGTCAGGAAGTGTTAGTACATGGATATGTGACCATGCTAGCAATGTTTCATGTAAAGCAACGTCAGGAAGTGTTAGTACATGGATATGTGACCATGCTAGCCATGTTTTATGTTAAGCAACGTCAGGAAGTGTTAGTACATGGATATGTGACCATGCTAGCAATTTGTCATGTAAAGCAACGTCAGGAAGTGTTAGTACTTGGATGTGACCATGCTAGCCATGTTTTATGTTAAGCAACGTCAGGAAGTGTTAGTACATGGATATGTGACCATGCTAGCAATGTTTTATGTTAAGCAACGTCAGGAAGTGTTAGTACATGGATATGTGACCATGCTAGCCATGTTTCATGTAAAGCAACGTCAGGAAGTGTTAGTACATGGATATGTGACCATGCTAGCCATGTTTATGTTAAAGCAACGTCAGGAAGTGTTAGTACATGGATATGTGACCATGCTAGCCAATGTTTTATGTTAAAGCAACGTCAGGAAGTGTTAGTACATGGATATGTGACCATGCTAGCAATGTTTTATGTTAAGCAACGTCAGGAAGTGTTAGTACATGGATATGTGACCATGCTAGCAATGTTTCATGTAAAGCAACGTCAGGAAGTGTTAGTACATGGATATGTGACCATGCTAGCCATGTTTTCATGTAAGCAACGTCAGGAAGTGTTAGTACATGGATATGTGACTATGCTAGCAATAACTTATGTTAAGCAACGTCAGGAAGTGTTAGTACATGGATATGTGACCATGCTAGCAATGTTTCATGTAAAGCAACGTCAGGAAGTGTTAGTACATGGATATGTGACCATGCTAGCAATGTTTCATGTTAAGCAACGTCAGGAAGTGTTAGTACATGGATATGTGACCATGCTAGCCATGTTTATGTAAAGCAACGTCAGGAAGTGTTAGTACATGGATATGTGACCATGCTAGCCATGTTTTATGTAAAGCAACGTCAGGAAGTGTTAGTACATGGATATGTGACCATGCTAGCAATGTTTATGTTAAGCAACGTCAGGAAGTGTTAGTACATGGATGTGACCATGCTAGCCATGTTTTCATGTAAAGCAACGTCAGGAAGTGTTAGTACATGGATATGTGACCATGCTAGCAATGTTTTATGTTAAGCAACGTCAGGAAGTGTTAGTACATGGATATGTGACCATGCTAGCCATGTTTCATGTAAAGCAACGTCAGGAAGTGTTAGTACATGGATATGTGACCATGCTAGCAATGTTTTCATGTAAAGCAACGTCAGGAAGTGTTAGTACATGGATATGTGACCATGCTAGCCATGTTTTATGTTAAGCAACGTCAGGAAGTGTTAGTACATGGATATGTGACCATGCTAGCCATGTTTTATGTTAAGCAACGTCAGGAAGTGTTAGTACATGGATATGTGACCATGCTAGCAATGTTTTTTGTAAGCAACGTCAGGAAGTGTTAGTACATGGATATGTGACCATGCTAGCCATGTTTTTTGTTAAGCAACGTCAGGAAGTGTTAGTACATGGATATGTGACCATGCTAGCAATGTTTTCATGTAAGCAACGTCAGGAAGTGTTAGTACATGGATATGTGACCATGCTAGCAATGTTTCATGTAAAGCAACGTCAGGAAGTGTTAGTACATGGATATGTGACCATGCTAGCCATGTTTTATGTTAAGCAACGTCAGGAAGTGTTAGTACATGATATGTGACCATGCTAGCAATGTTTTAATGTAAGCAACGTCAGGAAGTGTTAGTATGGATATGTGACCATGCTAGCCATGTTTTATGTTAAGCAACGTCAGGAAGTGTTAGTACATGGATATGTGACCATGCTAGCAATGTTTTGTTAAAGCAACGTCAGGAAGTGTTAGTACATGGATATGTGACCATGCTAGCAATGTTTTATGTAAAGCAACGTCAGGAAGTGTTAGTACATGGATATGTGACCATGCTAGCCATGTTTTTATGTAAAGCAACGTCAGGAAGTGTTAGTACATGGATATGTGACCATGCTAGCCATGTTTTTATGTTAAGCAACGTCAGGAAGTGTTAGTACATGGATATGTGACCATGCTAGCAATGTTTTATGTTAAGCAACGTCAGGAAGTGTTAGTACATGGATATGTGACCATGCTAGCAATGTTTCATGTAAAGCAACGTCAGGAAGTGTTAGTACATGGATATGTGACCATGCTAGCCATGTTTTATGTAAGCAACGTCAGGAAGTGTTAGTACATGGATATGTGACCATGCTAGCAATGTTTTATGTTAAGCAACGTCAGGAAGTGTTAGTACATGGATATGTGACCATGCTAGCAATGTTTTATGTTAAGCAACGTCAGAAGTGTTAGTACATGGATATGTGACCATGCTAGCCATGTTTCATGTAAAGCAACGTCAGGAAGTGTTAGTACATGGATATGTGACCATGCTAGCAATGTTTATGTAAGCAACGTCAGGAAGTGTTAGTACATGGATATGTGACCATGCTAGCCATGTTTTATGTTAAGCAACGTCAGGAAGTGTTAGTACATGGATATGTGACCATGCTAGCAATGTTTTATGTAAGCAACGTCAGGAAGTGTTAGTACATGGATATGTGACCATGCTAGCAATGTTTTATGTTAAGCAACGTCAGGAAGTGTTAGTACATGGATATGTGACCATGCTAGCCATGTTTCATGTAAAGCAACGTCAGAAGTGTTAGTACATGGATATGTGACCATGCTAGCCATGTTTCATGTAAAGCAACGTCAGGAAGTGTTAGTACATGGATATGTGACCATGCTAGCCATGTTTTATGTTAAGCAACGTCAGGAAGTGTTAGTACATGGATATGTGACCATGCTAGCCATGTTTCATGTTAAGCAACGTCAGGAAGTGTTAGTACATGGATATGTGACCATGCTAGCAATGTTTTATGTTAAGCAACGTCAGGAAGTGTTAGTACATGGATATGTGACCATGCTAGCAATGTTTCATGTAAAGCAACGTCAGGAAGTGTTAGTACATGGATATGTGACCATGCTAGCAATGTTTCATGTAAAGCAACGTCAGGAAGTGTTAGTACATGGATATGTGACCATGCTAGCCATGTTTTATGTTAAGCAACGTCAGGAAGTGTTAGTACATGGATATGTGACCATGCTAGCAATGTTTATGTTAAGCAACGTCAGGAAGTGTTAGTACATGGATATGTGACCATGCTAGCAATGTTTTATGTAAAGCAACGTCAGGAAGTGTTAGTACATGGATATGTGACCATGCTAGCAATGTTTCATGTAAAGCAACGTCAGGAAGTGTTAGTACATGGATATGTGACCATGCTAGCCATGTTTTATGTTAAGCAACGTCAGGAAGTGTTAGTACATGGATATGTGACCATGCTAGCCATGTTTTATGTTAAGCAACGTCAGGAAGTGTTAGTACATGGATATGTGACCATGCTAGCCATGTTTTTATGTTAAGCAACGTCAGGAAGTGTTAGTACATGGATATGTGACCATGCTAGCCAATGTTTTATGTTAAGCAACGTCAGGAAGTGTTAGTACATGGATATGTGACCATGCTAGCAATGTTTCATGTAAAGCAACGTCAGGAAGTGTTAGTACATGGATATGTGACCATGCTAGCCATGTTTTATGTTAAGCAACGTCAGGAAGTGTTAGTACATGGATATGTGACCATGCTAGCAATGTTTTATGTTAAGCAACGTCAGGAAGTGTTAGTACATGGATATGTGACCATGCTAGCCATGTTTTATGTTAAGCAACGTCAGGAAGTGTTAGTACATGGATATGTGACCATGCTAGCCATGTTTTATGTTAAGCAACGTCAGGAAGTGTTAGTACATGGATATGTGACCATGCTAGCAATGTTTTATGTTAAAGCAACGTCAGGAAGTGTTAGTACATGGATATGTGACCATGCTAGCCATGTTTTATGTTAAGCAACGTCAGGAAGTGTTAGTACATGGATATGTGACCATGCTAGCAATGTTTCATGTAAAGCAACGTCAGGAAGTGTTAGTACATGGATATGTGACCATGCTAGCCATGTTTTATGTTAAGCAACGTCAGGAAGTGTTAGTACATGGATATGTGACCATGCTAGCAATGTTTCATGTAAAGCAACGTCAGGAAGTGTTAGTACATGGATATGTGACCATGCTAGCCATGTTTTATGTTAAGCAACGTCAGGAAGTGTTAGTACATGGATATGTGACCATGCTAGATGTTTTTATGTTAAAGCAACGTCAGGAAGTGTTAGTACATGGATATGTGACCATGCTAGCCATGTTTTATGTTAAAGCAACGTCAGGAAGTGTTAGTACATGGATATGTGACCATGCTAGCAATGTTTTATGTTAAAGCAACGTCAGGAAGTGTTAGTACATGGATATGTGACCATGCTAGCAATGTTTCATGTAAAGCAACGTCAGGAAGTGTTAGTACATGGATATGTGACCATGCTAGCCATGTTTTATGTTAAGCAACGTCAGGAAGTGTTAGTACATGGATATGTGACCATGCTAGCCATGTTTCATGTAAAGCAACGTCAGGAAGTGTTAGTACATGGATATGTGACCATGCTAGCCATGTTTTTTATGTAAGCAACGTCAGGAAGTGTTAGTACATGGATATGTGACCATGCTAGCAATGTTTTATGTTAAGCAACGTCAGGAAGTGTTAGTACATGGATATGTGACCATGCTAGCCATGTTTAAGCAACGTCAGGAAGTGTTAGTACATGGATATGTGACCATGCTAGCCAATGTTTTATGTTAAGCAACGTCAGGAAGTGTTAGTACATGGATATGTGACCATGCTAGCAATGTTTCATGTAAGCAACGTCAGGAAGTGTTAGTACATGGATATGTGACCATGCTAGCCATGTTTGATGTAAAGCAACGTCAGGAAGTGTTAGTATGGATATGTGACCATGCTAGCAATGTTTTTATGTTAAGCAACGTCAGGAAGTGTTAGTACATGGATATGTGACCATGCTAGCAATGTTTTATGTTAAGCAACGTCAGGAAGTGTTAGTACATGGATATGTGACCATGCTAGCCATGTTTTATGTTAAGCAACGTCAGGAAGTGTTAGTACATGGATATGTGACCATGCTAGCCATGTTTTATGTAAAGCAACGTCAGGAAGTGTTAGTACATGGATATGTGACCATGCTAGCAATGTTTTATGTTAAGCAACGTCAGGAAGTGTTAGTACATGGATATGTGACCATGCTAGCAATGTTTTATGTAAAGCAACGTCAGGAAGTGTTAGTACATGGATATGTGACCATGCTAGCAATGTTTTATGTTAAGCAACGTCAGGAAGTGTTAGTACATGGATATGTGACCATGCTAGCCATGTTTTATGTTAAGCAACGTCAGGAAGTGTTAGTACATGGATATGTGACCATGCTAGCAATGTTTATGTTAAGCAACGTCAGGAAGTGTTAGTACATGGATATGTGACCATGCTAGCCATGTTTATGTTAAGCAACGTCAGGAAGTGTTAGTACATGGATATGTGACCATGCTAGCAATGTTTTATGTTAGCAACGTCAGGAAGTGTTAGTACATGGATATGTGACCATGCTAGCAATGTTTTCATGTAAGCAACGTCAGGAAGTGTTAGTACATGGATATGTGACCATGCTAGCCATGTTTCATGTAAAGCAACGTCAGGAAGTGTTAGTACATGGATATGTGACCATGCTAGCAATGTTTATGTTAAGCAACGTCAGGAAGTGTTAGTACATGGATATGTGACCATGCTAGCCATGTTTTATGTTAAGCAACGTCAGGAAGTGTTAGTACATGGATATGTGACCATGCTAGCAATGTTTCATGTAAAGCAACGTCAGGAAGTGTTAGTACATGGATATGTGACCATGCTAGCAATGTTTTATGTTAAGCAACGTCAGGAAGTGTTAGTACATGGATATGTGACCATGCTAGCAATGTTTTATGTTAAGCAACGTCAGGAAGTGTTAGTACATGGATATGTGACCATGCTAGCATGTTTCATGTTAAAGCAACGTCAGGAAGTGTTAGTACATGGATATGTGACCATGCTAGCAATGTTTTATGTTAAGCAACGTCAGGAAGTGTTAGTACATGGATATGTGACCATGCTAGCAATGTTTCATGTAAAGCAACGTCAGGAAGTGTTAGTACATGGATATGTGACCATGCTAGCCATGTTTTATGTTAAGCAACGTCAGGAAGTGTTAGTACATGGATATGTGACCATGCTAGCAATGTTTTATGTAAGCAACGTCAGGAAGTGTTAGTACATGGATATGTGACCATGCTAGCCAATGTTTCATGTAAAGCAACGTCAGGAAGTGTTAGTACATGGATATGTGACCATGCTAGCAATGTTTTATGTTAAGCAACGTCAGGAAGTGTTAGTACATGGATATGTGACCATGCTAGCCATGTTTTCATGTAAAGCAACGTCAGGAAGTGTTAGTACATGGATATGTGACCATGCTAGCCAATGTTTTATGTTAAGCAACGTCAGGAAGTGTTAGTACATGGATATGTGACCATGCTAGCAATGTTTTATGTAAAGCAACGTCAGGAAGTGTTAGTACATGGATATGTGACCATGCTAGCAATGTTTTATGTTAAGCAACGTCAGGAAGTGTTAGTACATGGATATGTGACCATGCTAGCAATGTTTTTATGTTAAGCAACGTCAGGAAGTGTTAGTACATGGATATGTGACCATGCTAGCCAATGTTTTATGTAAAGCAACGTCAGGAAGTGTTAGTACATGGATATGTGACCATGCTAGCCATGTTTTCATGTTAAGCAACGTCAGGAAGTGTTAGTACATGGATATGTGACCATGCTAGCCAATGTTTCATGTAAAGCAACGTCAGGAAGTGTTAGTACATGGATATGTGACCATGCTAGCATGTTTTATGTTAAGCAACGTCAGGAAGTGTTAGTACATGGATATGTGACCATGCTAGCAATGTTTTATGTTAAGCAACGTCAGGAAGTGTTAGTACATGGATATGTGACCATGCTAGCAATGTTTTATGTTAAGCAACGTCAGGAAGTGTTAGTACATGGATATGTGACCATGCTAGCAATGTTTCATGTAAAGCAACGTCAGGAAGTGTTAGTACATGGATATGTGACCATGCTAGCCATGTTTTATGTTAAGCAACGTCAGGAAGTGTTAGTACATGGATATGTGACCATGCTAGCAATGTTTATGTTAAGCAACGTCAGGAAGTGTTAGTACATGGATATGTGACCATGCTAGCCATGTTTTATGTTAAGCAACGTCAGGAAGTGTTAGTACATGGATATGTGACCATGCTAGCCATGTTTTATGTTAAGCAACGTCAGGAAGTGTTAGTACATGGATATGTGACCATGCTAGCCATGTTTTATGTTAAGCAACGTCAGGAAGTGTTAGTACATGGATATGTGACCATGCTAGCAATGTTTTATGTTAAGCAACGTCAGGAAGTGTTAGTACATGGATATGTGACCATGCTAGCAATGTTTTTATGTTAAAGCAACGTCAGGAAGTGTTAGTACATGGATATGTGACCATGCTAGCAATGTTTTATGTTAGCAACGTCAGGAAGTGTTAGTACATGGATATGTGACCATGCTAGCCATGTTTTATGTTAAGCAACGTCAGGAAGTGTTAGTACATGGATATGTGACCATGCTAGCCAATGTTTCATGTTAAGCAACGTCAGGAAGTGTTAGTACATGGATATGTGACCATGCTAGCAATGTTTATGTTAAGCAACGTCAGGAAGTGTTAGTACATGGATATGTGACCATGCTAGCAATGTTTCATGTAAAGCAACGTCAGGAAGTGTTAGTACATGGATATGTGACCATGCTAGCCATGTTTATGTTAAGCAACGTCAGGAAGTGTTAGTACATGGATATGTGACCATGCTAGCAATGTTTTATGTTAAGCAACGTCAGGAAGTGTTAGTACATGGATATGTGACCATGCTAGCCATGTTTTATGTAAAGCAACGTCAGGAAGTGTTAGTACATGGATATGTGACCATGCTAGCAATGTTTTATGTTAAGCAACGTCAGGAAGTGTTAGTACATGGATATGTGACCATGCTAGCCATGTTTCATGTTAAGCAACGTCAGGAAGTGTTAGTACATGGATATGTGACCATGCTAGCAATGTTTTATGTTAAGCAACGTCAGGAAGTGTTAGTACATGGATATGTGACCATGCTAGCCATGTTTATGTAAAGCAACGTCAGGAAGTGTTAGTACATGGATATGTGACCATGCTAGCAATGTTTCATGTAAAGCAACGTCAGGAAGTGTTAGTACATGGATATGTGACCATGCTAGCCATGTTTCATGTTAAGCAACGTCAGGAAGTGTTAGTACTTGGATATGTGACCATGCTAGCCATGTTTCATGTTAAGCAACGTCAGGAAGTGTTAGTACATGGATATGTGACCATGCTAGCCATGTTTTTGTTAAGCAACGTCAGGAAGTGTTAGTACATGGATATGTGACCATGCTAGCCATGTTTTTTGTTAAGCAACGTCAGGAAGTGTTAGTACATGGATATGTGACCATGCTAGCAATGTTTATGTAAGCAACGTCAGGAAGTGTTAGTACATGGATATGTGACCATGCTAGCAATGTTTCATGTTAAAGCAACGTCAGGAAGTGTTAGTACATGGATATGTGACCATGCTAGCCATGTTTTATGTTAAGCAACGTCAGGAAGTGTTAGTACATGGATATGTGACCATGCTAGCAATGTTTATGTAAAGCAACGTCAGGAAGTGTTAGTACATGGATATGTGACCATGCTAGCCATGTTTTTATGTTAAGCAACGTCAGGAAGTGTTAGTACATGGATATGTGACCATGCTAGCAATGTTTCATGTAAAGCAACGTCAGGAAGTGTTAGTACATGGATATGTGACCATGCTAGCAATGTTTTATGTTAAGCAACGTCAGGAAGTGTTAGTACATGGATATGTGACCATGCTAGCCATGTTTTATGTTAAGCAACGTCAGGAAGTGTTAGTACATGGATATGTGACCATGCTAGCCATGTTTTATGTAAGCAACGTCAGGAAGTGTTAGTACATGGATATGTGACCATGCTAGCAATGTTTTATGTAAAGCAACGTCAGGAAGTGTTAGTACATGGATATGTGACCATGCTAGCAATGTTTCATGTAAAGCAACGTCAGGAAGTGTTAGTACATGGATATGTGACCATGCTAGCCATGTTTTATGTTAAAGCAACGTCAGGAAGTGTTAGTACATGGATATGTGACCATGCTAGCCATGTTTTATGTTAAGCAACGTCAGGAAGTGTTAGTACATGGATATGTGACCATGCTAGCAATGTTTTATGTTAAGCAACGTCAGGAAGTGTTAGTACATGGATATGTGACCATGCTAGCAATGTTTTATGTTAAAGCAACGTCAGGAAGTGTTAGTACATGGATATGTGACCATGCTAGCAATGTTTTATGTAAAGCAACGTCAGGAAGTGTTAGTACATGGATATGTGACCATGCTAGCCATGTTTTATGTAAGCAACGTCAGGAAGTGTTAGTACATGGATATGTGACCATGCTAGCAATGTTTCATGTAAAACAACGTCAGGAAGTGTTAGTACATGGATATGTGACCATGCTAGCAATGTTTATGTTAAGCAACGTCAGGAAGTGTTAGTACATGGATATGTGACCATGCTGGCAATGTTTCATGTAAAGCAACGTCAGGAAGTGTTAGTACATGGATATGTGACCATGCTAGCCATGTTTTATGTTAAGCAACGTCAGGAAGTGTTAGTACATGGATATGTGACCATGCTAGCAATGTTTTTATGTAAAGCAACGTCAGGAAGTGTTAGTACATGGATATGTGACCATGCTAGCCATGTTTTATGTAAAGCAACGTCAGGAAGTGTTAGTACATGGATATGTGACCATGCTAGCAATGTTTTATGTTAAGCAACGTCAGGAAGTGTTAGTACATGGATATGTGACCATGCTAGCCAATGTTTTATGTTAAGCAACGTCAGGAAGTGTTAGTACATGGATATGTGACCATGCTAGCAATGTTTTATGTTAAGCAACGTCAGGAAGTGTTAGTACATGGATATGTGACCATGCTAGCAATGTTTCATGTTAAGCAACGTCAGGAAGTGTTAGTACATGGATATGTGACCATGCTAGCCATGTTTTATGTTAAGCAACGTCAGGAAGTGTTAGTACATGGATATGTGACCATGCTAGCAATGTTTTATGTTAAGCAACGTCAGGAAGTGTTAGTACATGGATATGTGACCATGCTAGCCATGTTTCATGTTAAAGCAACGTCAGGAAGTGTTAGTACATGGATATGTGACCATGCTAGCCATGTTTTATGTTAAGCAACGTCAGGAAGTGTTAGTACATGGATATGTGACCATGCTAGCCATGTTTCATGTAAAGCAACGTCAGAAAATGTTAGTACATAGATATGTGACCATGCTAGCCATGTTTGATGCTATGCAACGTCAGGAAGTGTTAGTACTTGGATATGTGACCAAGCTAGCATTGTTTTATGTTAAGCAACGTCAGGAAGTGTTATTACATGGATATGTGACCATGCTAGCAATGTTTTATGTTAAGCAACGTTAGGAAGTGTCAGTACATGGATATGTGACCATGCTAGCCATGTTTTATGTTAAGCAACGTCAGGAAGTTTTATTACATGGATATGTTACCATGCTAGCAATGTTTTATGTAAAGCAACGTCAGAAAGTGTTAAAACATGGATAAGTGACCATGCTAGCCATGTTTCATGTTAGTAAAAGTCAGGAAGTGTTAGTACATGGATATGTGATTATGCTAGCAATGTTTCATGTAAAGCAACGTCAGGAAGTGTTAGTACATGGATATGTGACCATGCTAGCTGTGTTTAATGTTAAGCAACGTCAGGAAGTGTTAGTACATGGATAAGTGACTATGCTAGCCATGTTTTATGTTAAGCAACGTCAGGAAGTGTTAGTACATGGATATGTGCCCTTGCTAGCAATGTTTTATGTTAAGCAATGTCAGGAAGTGTTAGTACATGGATATGTGACCATGCTAGCCATGTTTCATGTAAAGCAACATCAGGAAGTGTTAGTACATGGATATGTGACCATGCCAGCAATGTTTTATGTTACGCGACGTCAGGAAGTGTTAGTACATGGATATGTGACCATGCTAGCAATGTTTCATGTAAAGCAACGTCAGGAAGTGTTAGTACATGGATATGTGACCATGCTAGTCATGTTTCATGTAAAGGAACGTCAGGAAGTGTTAGTACATGGATATGTGACCATGCTAGCAATGTTTCATGTAAAGCAACGTCAGGAAGTGTTAGTACATGAATATGTGACCATGCTAGCCATGATTATTGTTAAGCAACGTCAGTAAGTGTTAGTACTTGGATATGTGACCATGCTAGCCATAATTCATGTAAAGCAACGTCAGGAAGTGTTAGTACATGGATATGTGACCATGGTAACCATGTTTTATAATAAGCAACGTCAGGAAGTGTTAGTACTTGGATATGTGACTATGCTAGCAATGTTTTATGTTAAGCAACGTCGGGAAGTGTTAGTATATGGATATGTGACCATGCTTGCCATGTTTCATGTTAAGCAACGTCAGGAAGTGTTAGTTCATAGATATGTGACCATGCTAGCAATGTTTTATGTTAAGCAACGTCAGGAAGGGTTAGTACATGGATATGTGACCATGCTACGCATGTTTCATGTAAAGCAACGTCAGTAAGTGTTACTACATGGATATGTGACCATGCTTGCCATGTTTTATTCAATGCAACGTCAGGAAAGGTTAGTACTTAAATATGTGACCATGCTAGCAATGTTTTATGGTAAGCAATGTCAGAAAGTGTTAGTACATGGATATGTGACCATGCTAGCCATGTTTCATGTTAAGCAACGCCAGGAAATTTTAGTACATGGATATATGACCATGCTTGCCATGTTTTATGTTAAGCAACGTCAGGAAGTGTTAGTACATGGATATGTGGCCATTCTAGCCATGTTTCATGTAAAGCAACGTCAGAAAATGTTAGTACATAGATATGTGACCATGCTAGCCATGTTTGATGTTTAGCAACGTCACGAAGTGTTAGTACTTGGATATGTGACCAAGCTAGCAATGTTTTATGTTAAGCAACGTCAGGAAGTGTTATTACATGGATATGTGACCATGCTAGCAATGTTTTATGTTAAGCAACGCCAGGAAGTGTCAGTACATGGATATGTGACCATGCTAGCCATGTTTTATGTTAAGCAACGTCAGGAAGTTTTATTACATGGATATGTGACCATGCTAGCAATGTTTTATGTAAAGCAACGTCAGAAAGTGTTAAAACATGGATATGTGACCATGCTAGCCATGTTTCATGTTAGGAAAAGTCAGGAAGTGCTAGTACATGGATATGTGATTATGCTAGCAATGTTTCATGTAAAGCAACGTCAGGAAGTGTTAGTGCATGGATATGTGACCATGCTAGCTGTGTTTAATGTTAAGCAACGTCAGGAAGTGTTAGATCTTGGATATGTGACCATGCTAGCAATGTTTTATGTAAAGCAACGTCAGGAAAGGTTAGTACTTGGATATATGACCATGCTAGCAATGATTTATGTTAAGCAATGTCAGGAAGTGTTTGTACATGGATATGTGACCATGCTAGCCATGTTTCATGTAAAGCTACGTCAGGAAGTGTTAGTGCATGGATATGTGACCATGCTAGCCATGTTTTATGTTAAGCAACGCCAGGAAGTGTTAGTACTTGGATATGTGACCTTGCTAGCAATGTTTCATGTAAAGCAACGTCAGAAAGTGTTAGTACATGGATATGTGACCATGCTAGCCATGTTTCATGTTAAGCAACGCCAGGAAGTTTTAGTACATGGATATGTGACCATGCTTGGCATGTTTTATGTTAAGGAACGTCAGGAAGTGTTAGTACATGGATATGTGACCATGCTAGCCATGTTTCATGTAAAGCAACGTCAGGAAATGTTAGTACTTGGATATGTGACCTTGCTAGCCATGTTTGATGTTAAACAACGAAAGGAAGTGTTAGTACTTGGATATGTGACCATGCTAGCAATGTTTTACGTGAAGCAATGTCAGGAAGTGTTAGTACATGGATACGTGACCATGCTAGCAATGTTTTATGTTAAGCAACATCAGGAAGTGTTAGTACATTGATATGTGACCATGCTAGCAATGTTTCATGTAAAGCAACGTCAGGAAGTGTTAGTACTTGGATATGTGACCATGCTAGCCATGTTTCATGTAAGGCAACGTCAGGAAGTGTTAGTACATGGATATGTGACTATGCTAGCAATAATTTATGTTAAGCAACGTCAGGAAGTGTTAGTACATTGATATGTGACCATGCTAGCAATGTTTCATGTAAAGCAACGTCAGGAAGTTTTAGTATATGGATAAGTGACCATGCTAGCAATGTTTCATGTAAAGCACCGCCAGGAAGTGTTAGTACATGAATGTGTGACCATGCTAGCCATGTTTGATGTAAAGCAACGTCAGGAAGTGTTAGTATATGGATATGTGACCATGCTAGCCATGTTTTATGTAAAGCAACGTCAGGAAGTGTTAGTACATGGATATGTGAGCATGCTAGCCATGTTATATGTTAAGCAACGTCAGGAAGTGTTAGTACTTGGATATGTGATTATGCTAGCAATGTTTTATGTTAAGCAACGTCAGGAAGTGTTAGTACATGGATTTGTGACCATGCTAGCCATGTTTCATGTAAAGCAACGTCAGGAAGTGTTAGTACATCGATATGTGACCATGCTAGCAATGTTTCATGTAAAGCAACGTCAGAAAGTGTTAGTACATGGATATGTAACCATGCTAGCCATGATTAATGTTAAGCAACGTCAGTAAGTGTTAGTACTTGGATATGTGACCATGCTAGCCATGTTTTATGTTAAGCAACGTCAGGAAGTGTTAGGAAATGGATATGTGACCATGCTAGCCATGTTTTTTGTTAAGCAACGTCAGGAAGTGTTAGTACATGGATATGTGACCATGCCAGCCATGTTTTTTGTTAAGCAACGTCAGGAAGTGTTAGTACATGCATATGTGACCATGCTAGCAATGTTTCATGTAATGCAACGATAGGAAGTGTTAGTACATGGATATGTGACCATGCTAGCAATGTTTCATGTAAAGCAACGTCAGGAAGTGTTAGTACATGGATATATGACCCTGCTAGCCATGTTTTATGTTAGGCAACGTCAGGAAGTGTTAGTACATGAATATGTGACCATGCTTGCTGTGATTAATGGTAAGCAACGTCAGAAAATGTTAGTATTTGGATATGTGACCATGCTAGCCATGTTTTATGTTAAGCAACATCAGAAAGTGTTAGTACATGGACATGTGACCATGCTAGCAATGTTTCCTGTAAAGCAACGTCACGAAGTGTTACTACATAAATATGTGACCATGCTAATATTGTTTTATGGTAAGCAACGTCAGGAAGTGTTAGTACTTGGATATATGACCATGCTAGCCATGTTTTATGTTAAGCAACGTCAGGAAGTGTTAGTACATGGATATGTAACCATGCTAGCCATGTTTTATGATAAGCAGCGTCAGGAAGTGTTAGTACTTGGATATTTGACTATGCTAGCAATGTTTTATGTTAAGCAAAGTCAGGAAGTGTTAGTCCATGGATATGTGACCTTGCTAGCAATGTTTTATGTTAAGCAATGTCAGAAAGTGTTAGTACATGGATATGTGACCATGCTAGCCATGTTTTATGTAAAGCAACGTCAGGAAGTGTTAGTACATGGATATGTGACCATGCCAGCAATGTTTTATGTTACGCAACGTCAGGAAGTGTTAGTACATAAATAAGTGACCATGCTAGCCATGTTTTATGTTAAGCAACGTCAGGAAGTGTTAGTACATGGATATGTGACCATGCTAGCAATGTTTCATGTAAAACAACGTCAGGAAGGATTAGTACATGGATATGTGACAATGCTAGCAATGTTTCATGTTAAGCGACGTCAAGAAGTGTTAGTACATGGATATGTGACCATGCTGGCAATGTTTCATGTAAAGCAACGTCAGGAAGTGTTAATACATGGATATGTGACCATGCTAGCCATGTTTGATGTTAAGCAACGTCAGGAAGTGTTAGTACTTGGATATAGGACCATGCTACCCATGTTTTATGTTAAGCAACGTCAGGAAGTGTTAGTACATGGATATTTGACCATGCTAGCCATGTTTTATGTTAAGCAACGTCAGAAAGTGTTAGTACTTGGATATTTGACTATGCTAGCAATGTTTTATGTTAAGCAACGTCAGGAAGTGTTAGTACATGGATATGTGACCATGCTAGCAATGTTTCATGTAAAGCAACGTCAGGAAGTGTTAGTACATGGATATGTGACCATGCTAGCAATGTTTTATGTTAAGCAACGCCAGGAAGTGTCAGTACATGGATATGTGACCATGCTAGCTGTCGCGCAACGTCAGGAAGTGTTAGTACATGCATATGTGACCATGCTAGCAATGTTTTATGTTAAGCAACGTCAGGAAGGGTTAGTACATGGATATGTGACCATGCTACGCATGTTTCATGTAAAGCAACGTCAGTAAGTGTTAGTACATGGATATGTGACCATGCTTGCCATGTTTTATTTAATGCAACGTCAGGAAAGGTTAGTACTTAGATATGTGACCATGCTAGCAATGTTTTATGCTAAGCAATGTCAGAAAGTGTTAGTACATGAATATGTGACCATGCTAGCCATGTTCCATGTTAAGCAACGCCAGGAAGTTTTAGTACATGGATATGTGACCATGCTTGCCATGTTTTATGTTAAGCAACGTCAGGAAGTGTTAGTACATAGATATGTGACCATGCTAGCCATGTTTGATGCTATGCAACGTCAGGAAGTGTTAGTACTTGGATATGTGACCAAGCTAGCAATGTTTTATGTTAAGCAACGTCAGGAAGTGTTATTACATGGATATGTGACCATGCTAGCAATGTTTTATGTTAAGCAACGTTAGGAAGTGTCAGTACATGGATATGTGACCATGCTAGCCATGTTTTATGTTAAGCAACGTCAGGAAGTTTTATTACATGGATATGTTACCATGCTAGCAATGTTTTATGTAAAGCAACGTCAGAAAGTGTTAAAACATGGATAAGTGACCATGCTAGCCATGTTTCATGTTAGTAAAAGTCAGGAAGTGTTAGTACATGGATATGTGATTATGCTAGCAATGTTTCATGTAAAGCAACGTCAGGAAGTGTTAGTACATGGATATGTGACCATGCTAGCTGTGTTTAATGTTAAGCAACGTCAGGAAGGGTTAGATCTTGGATATGTGATCATGCTAGCAATGTTTTATGTAAAGCAACGTCAGGAAGGGTTAGTACTTGGATATATGACCATTCTAGCAATGATTTATGTTAATCAATGTCAGGAAGTGTTTGTACATGGATATGTGACCATGCTAGCCATGTTTCATGTAAAGCAACGTCAGGAAGTGTTAGTGCATGGATATGTGACCATGCTAGCCATGTTTTATGTTAAGCAACGTAAGGAAGTGTTAGTACATGGATGTGTGACCTTGCAAGCAATGTTTCATGTAAAGCAACGTCAGAAAGTGTTAGTACATGGATATGTGACCATGCTAGCCATGTTTCATGTAAAGCAACGTCAGGAAGTGTTAGTACATTAAATGTGACTATGCTAGCCATGTTTTATTTAAAGCAACGTCAGGAAAGTTTAGTACTTGGATATGTGACCATGTTAGCAATGTTTTATGTTAAGCAATGTCAGAAAGTGTTAGTACATGGATATGTGACCATGCTAGCCATGTTTCATGTTAAGCAACGCCAGGAAGTTTTAGTACATGGATATGTGACCATGCTTGGCATGTTTTATGTTAAGCAACGTCAGGAAGTGTTAGTACATGGATATGTGACCATGCTAGCCATGTTTCATGCAAAGCAACGTCAGGAAGTGTTAGTACTTGAATATGTGACCTTGCTAGCCATGTTTGATGTTAAACAACGAAAGAAAGTGTTAGTACTTGGATATGTGACCATGCTAGCAATGTTTTACGTGAAGCAACGTCAGGAAGTGTTAGTACATGGATACGTGACCATGCTAGCAATGTTTTATGTTAAGCAACATCAGGAAGTGTTAGTACATTGATATGTGACCATGCTAGCAATGTTTCATGTACAGCAACGTCAGGAAGTGTTAGAACATGGATATGTGACCATGCTAGCCATGTTTCATGTAAGGCAACGTCAGGAAGTGTTAGTACATGGATATGTGACTATGCTAGCAATAATTTATGTTAAGCAACGACAGGAAGTGTTAGTACATTGATATGTGACCATGCTAGCAATGTTTCATGTAAAGCAACGTCAGGAAGTTTTAGTATATGGATAAGTGACCATGCTAGCAATGTTTCATGTAAAGCACCGTCAGGAAGTGTTAGTACATGGATGTGTGACCATGCTAGCCATGTTTGATGTAAAGCAACGTCAGGAAGTGTTAGTATATGGATATGTGACCATGCTAGCCATGTTTTATGTAAAGCAACGTCAGGAAGTGTTAGTACATGGATATGTGAGCATGCTAGCCATGTTTTATGTTAAGCAACGTCAGGAAGTGTTAGTACTTGGATATGTGATTATGCTAGCAATGTTTTATGTTAAGCAACGTCAGGAAGTGTTAGTACATGGATATGTGACCATGCTTGCCATGTTTCATGTTAAGCAACGTCAGGAAGTGTTAGTACATGGATATGTGACCATGCTAGCAATGTTTCATGTAAAGCAACGTCAGAAAGTGTTAGTACATGGATATGTGACCTTGCTAGCCATGTTTTATGTTAAGCAACGTCAGTAAGTGTTAGTACTTGGATATGTGACCATGCTAGCCATGTTTTATGTTAAGCAACGTCAGGAAGTGTTAGTACATGGATATGTGACCATGCTAGCCATGTGTTTTTGTTAAGCAACGTCAGAAAGTGTTAGTACATGGATATGTGACCATGCTAGCCATGTTTTATGTTAAGCAACGTCAAGAAGTGTTAGTACATGGATATGTGACCATGCTAGCCATGTTTCATGTAAAGCAACGTCAGGAAGTGTTAGTACATGGATATGTGACCATGCTAGCAATGTTTCATGTAAAGCAACGTCAGGAAGTGTTAGTACATGGATATGTGACCATGCTAGCCATGATTAATGTTAAGCAACGTCAGTAAGTGTTAGTACTTGGATATGTGACCATGCTAGCCATGTTTTATGTTACGCAACGTCAGGAAGTGTTAGGACATGGATATGTGACCATGCTAGCCATGTTTTTTGTTAAGCAACGTCAGGAAGTGTTAGTACATGGATATGTGACCATGCCAGCCATGTTTTTTGTTAAGCAACGTCAGGAAGTGTTAGTACATGCATATGTGACCATGCTAGCAATGTTTCATGTAATGCAACGATAGGAAGTGTTTGTACATGGATATGTGACCATGCTAGCAATGTTTCATGTAAAGCAACGTCAGGAAGTGTTAGTACATGGATATATGACCCTGCTAGCCATGTTTTATGTTAGGCAACGTCAGGAAGTGTTAGTACATGAATATGTGACCATGCTAGCTGTGCTTAATGGTAAGCAACGTCAGAAAATGTTAGTATTTGGATATGTGACCATGCTAGCCATGTTTTATGTTAAGCAACATCAGGAAGTGTTAGTACATGGACATGTGACCATGCTAGCAATGTTTCCTGTAAAGCAACGTCACGAAGTGTTAGTACATAAATATGTGACCATGCTAGCCATGTTTTATGTTAAGCAACGTCAGGAAGTGTTAGTACTTGGATATATGACCATGCTGGCCATGTTTTATGTTAAGCAACGTCAGGAAGTGTTAGTACATGGATTTGTAACCATGCTAGCCATGTTTTATGTTAAGCAACATCAGGAAGTGTTAGTACTTGGATATTTGACTATGCTAGCAATGTTTTATGTTAAGCAACGTCAGGAAGTGTTAGTACATGGATATGTGACCATGCTAGCAATGTTTCATGTAAAGCAACGTCAGGAAGTGTTAGTACATGGATATGTGACCATGCTAGCCATGTTTTATGTTAAGCAACGTCAGGAAGTGTTAGTCCATGGATATGTGACCTTGCTAGCAATGTTTTATGTTAAGCAATGTCAGGAAGTGTTAGTACATGGATATGTGAGCATGCTAGCCATGTTTTATGTTAAGCAACGTCAGGAAGTGTTAGTACTTGGATATGTGATTATGCTAGCAATGTTTCATGTAAAGCAACGTCAGGAAGTGTTAGTACATGGATATGTGACCATGCTAGCAATGTTTTATGTTAAGCAACGCCAGGAAGTGTCAGTACATGGATATGTGACCATGCTAGCTGTCGCGAAACGACACGCTCGCGAGTATTTTTATTTTCCAAGTGCAAATTGTTGTATAGAGTGCCTGTGGTACATTTAGAAATATGACGTCAATTTTTCTGCGTGTCAATCGCCATTTTTTTTATTCCTGGAAAAGAATAAAATGGACGAATTTTTTCGATAATTCTTTTGTGTGAAAGATTGTGACTAATGCCAATAATAAAATTTTAGGGTAAGAAAAGAGGTTGTGAACTATTAATTTTATAAAATATAATATTTGAGGTGATAGGTTACTTTTTGCGTTGGGAAATTTTCATTGGTTGTTTTAATGATAAAAGTATGGTAACCTTAGTAAAATGAAACAGAGGCGAAATCGGTTAGGAAAACTGTCAATCAGTTGGGAAAGAGATCTAGACTGGACAAGGAGGATTCTACCCAAGCTCCGAGGCAACTTATTCTGTGGGGTGCCAACGACAGTTTAGCTGGAGGCTGAATGATGTCAGATGTGGTTGGGCCAGGAAGATAGTTGTTCCTCGACGTTTGATCAGCTTTAGCTGAATTCTGGCACCGTAGGGTAAATATTTAGATTTTTCTTCATTCAAGATAATTTCCCAAGAAGATTGATACGTGTGATGATTTGTTCATTGGATATATGTATTTTTCAGAGGAGAAAAATAGTTTGTTCATTGAATGCATTTGTTTTTCAGAGTAGTGAGATAGGTTGTTCATTGAATGCATTTGTTTTCCAGAGAAAGATAGTTGGTTCGTCTGAATGCAGTTGGTTTTCAGGGGACTGATGTGTTGATTAATCGTAACATGTTTTTCCAAGCAGAGCC
The DNA here is from genome assembly GCA_036898135.1 of Oncomelania hupensis. Lineage (NCBI taxonomy): Eukaryota > Metazoa > Mollusca > Gastropoda > Littorinimorpha > Pomatiopsidae > Oncomelania > Oncomelania hupensis. Next base: position 56,513,062 of record CM072526.1, read on the forward strand.
GGACCTGGAGGAGTTTAAGTTTGTATGAAAATAATTTTCATGCAGATTTCTAAGACTAGTTTTGTTCGGCAGGTGTTTTTCTATTTTATGGTGTGAATCGTCTTGGATCTACGTGACGAAGTCATCTTTGAGACTGGCACTGGAATCTTCACTGACGTCTTGCTTATGATCGGAGTGACTAATTCTACGATGGAACTGTACGTTAACGAGGGCTACAGAAGTCACTGGTGGGTCATGGACAGCCATTAGATCTAACGGCGACATCGACGTCAAGTTCCAGTTCTTATGAACTTTTTCACAACTCATCTAAAGACTGGTTTCTTCATTCATCAACGATTTCAACGAGGACGAAGTTTTGAGCTAAGTAAAAAAATTGAAAGCAAGAAAATTTTCGGTAACCACGACGGAAAGTATCGCCAAATTATCGTTCCGATTGTATTGCTGCTAGCCTGTAACCTGTAATAGTATTGCTGCTAGCCTGTAACCTGTAATAGTATTGCTGCTAGCCTGTAATAGTATTGCTGCTAGCCTGTAATAGTATTGCTGCTAGCCTGTAACCTGTAATAGTATTGCTGCTAGCCTGTAATTGTATTGCTGCTACCCTGTAACCTGTAATAGTATTGCTGCTAGCCTGTAATAGTATTGCTGCTAGCCTGTAACCTGTAATAATATTGCTGCTAGCCTGTAACCTGTAATAGTATTGCTGCTAGCCTGTAACCTGTAATAGTATTGCTGCTAGCCTGTAACCTGTAATAGTATTGCTGCTAGCCTGTAACCTGTAATAGTAATTCTTCTAGCCTGTAACCTGTAATAGTATTGCTGCTAGCCTGTAACCTGTAATAGTATTGCTGCTAGCCTGTAATAGTATTGCTGCTAGCCTGTAACCTGTAATAGTAATGCTGCTAGCCTGTAATAGTATTGCTGCTAGCCTGTAATAGTATTGCTGCTAGCCTGTAACCTGTAATAGTATTGCTGCTAGCCTGTAACCTGTAATAGTATTGCTGCTAGCCTGTAACCTGTAATAGTATTGCTGCTAGCCTGTAATAGTATTGCTGCTAGCCTGTAATTGTATTGCTGCTACCCTGTAACCTGTAATAGTATAGCTGCTAGCCTGTAATAGTATTGCTGCTAGCCTGTAATAGTATTGCTGCTAGCCTGTAATAGTATTGCTGCTAGTATGTAATAGTATTGCTGCTAGCCTGTAATAGTATTGATGCTAGCCTGTAAAAGTATTGCTGCTAGCCTGTAACCTGTAATAATATTGCTGCTAGTCTGTAACAGTATTGCTGCTAGCCTGTAACCTGTAATAGTATTGCTGCTAGCCTGTAACCTGAAATAGTACTGCTGCTAGCCTGTAACCTGTAATAGTATTGCTGCTAGCCTGTAACCTGTAATAGTATTGATGCTAGCCTGTAAGCTGTAATTGTATTGCTGCTAGCCTGTAACCTGTAATAGTATTGCTGCTAGCCTGTAACCTGTAATAAAATTGCTGCTAGCCTGTAACCTGTAATAGAATTGCTTCTAGCCTGTAAAAGTATTGCTGCTAGCCTGTAACCTGTAATAGTATTGCTGCTTTCCTGTAATAGTATTGCTGCTAGCCTGTAACCGATAATAGTATTGCTGCTAGCCTGTAACCTGTAATAGTATTGCTGCTAGCCTGTAATCTGTAATAGTATTGCTGCTAGCCTGTAACCTGTAATAGTATTGCTGCTAACCTGTAACCTGTAATAGTATTGCTGCTAGCCTGTAACCTGTAATAGTATTGCTGCTAGCCTGTAATAGTATTGCTGCTAGCCTGTAACCTGTAATAGTATTGCAGCTAGCCTGTAATTGTATTGCTGCTAGCATGTAATAGTATTGCGGCTAGCCTGTAACCTGTAATTGTATTGCTGCTAGCCTGTAACCTGTAATAGTATTGCTGCTAGCCTGTAACCTGTAATAGTATTGCTGCTAGCCTGTAATAGTATTGCTGCTAGCCTGTAACCTGTAATAGTATTGCTTCTAGCCTGTAATAGTATTGCTGCTAGCCTGTAACCTGTAATAGTATTCCTGCTACCCTGTAACCTGTAATAGTATTGCTGCTAGCCTGTAATAGTATTGCTGCTAGCCTGTAAAAGTATTGCTGCTATCCTGTAACCTGTAATAGTATTGCTGCTAGCCTGTAACCTGTAATAGTATTGCTGCTAGCCTGTAACCTGTAATAGTATTGCTGCTAGCCTGTAACCTGTAATAGTATTGCTACTAGCCTGTAGCAATATTGCTGCTAGCCTGTAACCTGTAATAGTATTGCTGCTAGCCTGTAACCTGTAATAGTTTTGCTGCTAGCCTGTAACCTGTAATAGTATTGCTGCTAGCCTGTAACCTGTAATAGTAATGCTGCTAGCCTGTAACCTGTAATAGTATTGCTGCTAGCCTGTAACCTGTAATAGTATTGCTGCTAGCCTGTAAATGTATTGCTGCTAGCCTGTAATAGTATTGCTGCTAGCCTGTAACCTGTAATAATATTGCTGCTAGCCTGTAACCTGTAATAGTATTGCTGCTAGCCTGTAACCTGTAATAGTATTGCTGCTAGCCTGTAACCTGTAATAGTATTGCTGCTAGCCTGTAATAGTATTGCTGCTAGCCTGTAATAGTATTGCTGATAGCCTGTAACCTGTAATAGTATTGCTGCTAGCCTGTAATGGTATTGCTGCTAGCCTGTAATGGTATTGCTGCTAGCCTGTAATAGTATTGCTGCTACCCTGTAATAGTAATGCTGCTTGCCTGTAATAGTATTGCTGCTAGCCTGTAATAGTATTGCTGATAGCCTGTAATAGTATTGCTGCTAGCCTGTAATAGTATTGCTGCTAGCCTGTAAAAGTACTGCTGCTAGGCTGTATTATTATTGCTGCTAGCCTGTAACCTGTAATAGTATTGCTGCTAGTCTGTAACCTGTAATAGTATTGCTGCTAGCCTGTAATAGTATTGATGCTAGCCTGTAACCTGAAATAGCATTGCTGCTAGCCTGTAATAATATTGCAGCTAGCCTGTAACCTGTAATAGTATTGCTGCTAGCCTGTAATAGTTTTGCTGCTAGCCTGTAACCTGTAATTGTATTGCTGCTAGCCGTAATAGTATTGCTGCTAGCCTGTAACTTGTAATGGTATTGCTGCTAGCCTGTAATAGTATTGCTGCCTGCATGTAACCTGTAATAATATTGCTGCTAGCCTGTAACCTGTAATAGTATTGCTGCTAGCCTGTAACCTATAATGGTATTACTGTTAGCTTGTAACCTATAATAGTATTACTGCTAGCCTGTAACCTGTAATATTATTGCTGCTAGCCTGTAACCTGTAATAGTAATTCTGCTAGCCTGTAACCTGTAATAGTATTGCTGTTAGCCTGTAACCTGTAATAGTATTGCTGCTAGCCTGTAATTGTAGTGCTGCTAGCCTGTAACCTGTAATAGTATTGCTGCTAGCCTGTAATATTATTGCTGCTAGCCTGTAATAGTATTGCTGCTAGCCTGTATCCTGTAATAGTATTGCTGCTAGCCTGTAACCTGTAATAGTATTGCTGCTAGGATGTATCTTGTAATAGTATTGCTGCTAGCCTGCAACCTGTAATAGTATTGCTGCTAGCCTGTAATATTATTGCTGCTAGCCTGTAATAGTATTGCTGCTAGCCTGTAACCTGTAATAGTATTGCTGCTAGCCTGTAATAGTATTGCTGCTAGCCTGTAATAGTATTGCTGCTAGCCTTTAATAGTATTGCTGCTACCCTGTAATAGTATTGCTGCTTGCCTGTAATAGTATTGCTGCTAGCCTGTAATAGTATTGCTGCTAGCCTGTAATAGTATTGCTGCTAGCCTGTAATAGTATTGCTGCTAGGCTGTATTAGTATTGCTGCTAGCCTGTAACCTGTAATAGTATTGTTGCTAGCCTGTAGCCTGTAATAGTATTGCTGCTAGCTTGTAACCTGTAATAGTATTGCTGCTAGCCTGTAACCTGTAATAGTATTCCTGCTAGCCTGTAATAGTATTGCTGCTAGCCTGTAATAGTATTGCTGCTAGCCTGTAATAGTATTGCTGCTAGCCTGTAACCTGTAATAGTATTGCTGCTAGCCTGTAACCTGTAATAGTATTGCAGCTAGCCTGTAACCTGTAATAGTATTGCTGCTAGCCTGTAATAGTATTGCTGCTAGCCTGTAACCTGTAATAGTATTGCTGCTAGCCTGTAATAGTATTGCTGCTAGCCTGTAACTTGTAATAGTATTGCTGCTAGCCTGGATTAGTATTGCTGCTAGCCTGTAACCTGTAATAGTATTGCTGCTAGCCTGTAACCTGTAATAGTATTGCTGCTAGCCTGTAACCTGTAATAGTATTGCTGCTAGCCTGTAACCTGTAATAGTATTGCTGCTAGCCTGTAACCTGTAATAGTATTGCTGCTAGCCTGTAACCTGTAATAGTATTGCTGCTAGCCTGTAACCTGTAATAGTATTGCTGCTAGCCTGTACCTGTAATAGTATTGCTGCTAGCCTGTAACCTGTAATAGTATTGCTGCTAGCCTGTAACCTTGTAATAGTATTGCTGCTAGCCTTTAATAGTATTGCTGCTAGCCTGTAACCTGCAATAGTATTGCTGCTAGCCTGTAACCTGTAATAGTATTGCTGCTAGCCTGTAACTTGTAATAGTATTGCTGCTAGCCTGTAACCCGTAATAGTATTGCTGCTAGCCTGTAACCTGTAATAGTATTGCTACTAGCCTGTAACCTGTAATAGTATTGCTGCTAGCCTGTAACCTGTAATTCTATTGCTGCTAGCCTGTAACCTGTAATAGTATTGGTGCTAGCCTGTAATAATATTGCTGCTAGCCTGTAACCTTTAATAATATTGCTGCTAGCCTGTAACCTGTAATAGTATTGCTGCTAGCCTGTAACTTGTAATAGTATTGCTGCTAGCCTGTAACCTGTAATAGTATTGCCGCTAGCCTGTTATTGTATTGCTGCTACCCTGTAACCTGTAATAGTATTGCTGCTAGCCTGTAATAGTATTGCTGCTAGCCTGTAACCTGTAATAATATTGCTGCTAGCCTGTAACCTGTAATAGTATTGCTGCTAGCCTGTAACCTGTAATAGTATTGCTGCAAGTCTGTAACCTGTAATAGTATTGCCGCTAGCCTGTAACAGTATTGCTGCTAGCCTGTAACCTGTAATAGTATTGCTGCTAGCCTGTAATAGTATTGCTGCTAGCCTGTAACCTGTAATAGTATTGCTGCTAGCCTGTAATAGTATTGCTGCTAGCCTGTAACCTGTAATAGTATTTCTGCTAGCGTGTAACTTGTAATAGTATTTCTGCTAGCCTGTAACCTGTAATAGTATTGCTGCTAGCCTGTAACCTGTAATAGTATTGCTGCTAGCCTGTAACCTGTAATAGTATTGCTGCTATCCTGTAACTTGTAATAGTATTGCTGCTAGCCTGTAACCTGTATTAGTATTGCTGCTAGCCTGTAACCTGTAATAGTATTGCTGCTAGCCTGTAACCTGTAATAGTATTGCTGCTAGCCTGTAATAGTATTGCTGCTAGCCTGTAACCTGTAATAGTATTGCTGCTAGCCTGTAACCTGTAATAGTATTTCTGCTAGCCTGTTACCTTTAATAGTATTGCTGCTAGCCTGTAAAAGTATTGCTGCTAGCCTGTAACCTGTAATAGTATTGCTGCTAGCCTGTAATAGTATTGCTGCTAGCCTGTAACCTTTAATAGTATTGCTGTATTGCCTCTGACCTGTAATAGTATTGCTGCTAGCCTGTAACCTGTAAGAGTATTGCTGTTAGCCTGTAACCTGTAATAATATTGCTGCTAGCCTGTAATCTGTAATAGTATTGCTGCTAGCCTGTAATAGTAATGCTGCTAGCCTGTAACCTGTAATAGTATTGCTGCTAGCCTGTGATAGTATTGCTGCTAGCCTGTAATAGTATTTCTGCTAGCCTGTAACCTGTAATAGTATTGCTGCTGACCTGTAACCTGTAATAGTATTGCTGCTAGCCTGTAACCTGTAATAGTATTGCTGCTAGACTGTAACCTGTAATAGTATTGCTGCTAGCCTGTAACCTGTTATAGTATTGCTGCTAGCCTGTAATAGTATTGCTGCTAGCCTGTAACCTGTAATAGTATTGCTGCTAGCCTGTAATAGTATTGCTGCTAGCCTGTAACCTTTAATAGTATTGCTGCTAGCCTGTAACCTGTAATAGTATTGCTGCTAGCCTGTAACCTGTAATAGTATTGCTGCTAGCCTGTAACATGTAATAGTATTACTTCTAGCCTGTAACCTGTAATAGTATTGCTGCAAACCTGTTATAGTATTGCTGCTAGCCTGTAATAGAATTGCTGCTAGCCTGTAACCTGTAATAGTATTTCTGCTAGCTTGTAACCTGTAATAGCATTGCTGTTAGCCTGTAATAGTATTGCTGCTAGCCTGTAATAGTATTGCTGCTTGCCTGTAACCTGTAATAGTATTGCTGTTAGCCTGTAACCTGTAATAGTATTGCTGCTAGCCTGTAACCTCTAATAGTATTGCTGCTAGCCTGTAAAAGTGTTGCTGCTAGCCTTTAACCTGTAATAATATTGCTGCTAGCCTCTAAAAGTATTGCTGCTAGCCTGTAAACTGTAATAGTTTTGCTGCTAGACTGTAACCTGTAATAGTATTGCTGCTAGCCTGTAACCTGTAATAGTATTGCTGCTAGCCTGTAACCTGTAATAGCATTGCTGCTAGCCTGTAATAGTATTGCTGCTAGCCTGTAACCTGTAATAGTATTGCTGCTAGCCTGTAATAGTATTGCTGCTAGCCTGTAACCTTGTAATGTTATTGCTGCTTGCCTGTAATAGTATTGCTGCTAGCTGTAACCTGTAATAGTATTGCTGCTAGCCTGTAACCTGTAATAGTATTGCTGCTAGCCTGTAACCTGTAATATTATTGCTGCTAGCCTGTAACCTGTAATAGTATTGCTGCTAGCCTTTAACCTGTAATAATATTGCTGCTAGCCTGTAATAGTATTGCTGCTAGCCTGTAACCTGTAATAGTATTGCTGCTAAGCCTGTAACCTGTAATAGTATTGCTGCTAGCCTGTATTAGTATTGCTGTTAGCCTGTAATAATATTGCTGCTAGCCTGTAACCTGTAATAGTATTGCTGCTAGCCTGTAACCTGTAATAGTATTGCTGCTAGCCTGTAATAGTATTGCTGCTAGCCTGTAACCTGTAAAAGTATTGCTGCTAGCCTGTAACCTGTAATAGTATTCCTGCTAGCCTGTAACCTGTAAAAGTATTGCTGCTAGCCTGTAACCTGTAATAGTATTGCTGCTAGCCTGTAACCTGTAATAGTATTGCTGCTAGCCTGTAATAGTATTGCTGCTAGCCTGTAATAGTATTGCTGATAGCCTGTAATAGTATTGCTGCTAGCCTGTAATAGTATTGCTGCTAGCCTGTAAAAGTACTGCTGCTAGGCTGTATTATTATTGCTGCTAGCCTGTAACCTGTAATAGTATTGCTGCTAGTCTGTAACCTGTAATAGTATTGCTGCTAGCCTGTAATAGTATTGATGCTAGCCTGTAACCTGTGTTACGTTGAAACGCGAATGATAATATGGCTGAAGCGTGTACGATAGATCTAATCGTTTCGATTTGCAAAGTATTCAATAATGGAGTTTATTTACCTTTGATTTGAGTTTGCATTGTTGTTAGGAGAGGCTTTGTATAACGTTGATAATTTGCGTTAGTCGATATTAGTTGAGAATCTTTTGGATATGCGTGTTTACTCTTGATAGAAATTTCCGGATGGATATCGAAGGTCGTGAATGTTCCCGGAAGTAGAGAAAATGTGTAATGACGTAAGCCAGTGATGACGATCTTTAGTTCGATTGGTGGCAGTACGTCATTTCTACCATGTACCATATTGTTCCAGAAAAGAGAGAGGTTATTTAATCGTGAGCCGAGTCGCTGTTGTGAAAGAGTAAAGTTGTTGATAGTGAAGCTGGAGAGTTGCTGTGAAAGTTGTTGAGTTGAATTGAGAATTGTATGCAGTTGTTGATGTGTGCTGAATAAAAGTGGAAAACTTCATACGTCGACTTTGTGACTTGTACGCTGTTTGGACGGGCTGTGTGAATAAACGAATCTGAGTTACACCCTATCAGGAATTCAAGCATCGGGGCTGAATCAGATACTGATAGAAAACACCATCATCGAACTGAGTGTAACATTTTGGGGGTCAAGCCGCGATTCACGCCATAGCCAAGGGTTCAACTGCTACAACAAGCGAGTCAACGTTACGAGAAGCAGTCATCGAGGGTAGCCGCCAACGAGTTGCGTCGAGAGGGGCCAACACACTGGGACTACATCACCGATAGGTTCGGGTTGACTGCAAGGGCGTGTAGTCGCTGAAGAGTTGCTTCGTGAGCGAACAACAGATCAGGACTACGTGGCTGCCGCAGGACTACGTCGAGGGACAGTCTCGGAGCTACATCGCCAGTGTTAGAGAGCGGCTAGCGGACGTCGCGTCTACTTCAGCACAGGAGCGTGTACATCAACACCAGCGTGGTGCAGCGTCGCATACGACGAGGACAGCGGGGCCTGCGTCAACGAAGGCGACTAGTGACAAGCATCAGCGCTACTGCAGAAAGCGTGCTGTTCTAGAACAGTCTAGAAAGGTACAGCACAGTCAAGAACTTTCCAGAAAAAGAACTCTACAGTCAAGAACTTTCTTGAAAAGAACTTTCCAGAAGCATCAAGATGGCTGACTTCTGGCAGAAAGGGATTCAACTGAATCTAAAAGGCAAACAGCTGACGGAGTACGTCAAATCCCAGGAGAGAATACAAGAACGAGAATTAGAAGAGCAGCGTCGCCGTGAAGAAAGAGAATTGGAAGAGAAGCGTCTAGAAAAAGAAATAGAACTAGAACAGAAGCGTCTAGAAATTGAACAGCAGCGGCAAGAAAAAGAAGAGCAACGACGTCGTGAAGAAAGAGAGGAAAGAGAGGCTGAGCGTCAATACCAGCTAGAGTTGGCGCGTATCCAGAACAATCAGCATGCGCCACAAGTCACCAACGACCATACGGCTCCAAGATTGCCAGCTTTCGTCGACGGGAAGGACCAGATTGACTGTTATCTGGCGAGATTTGAAAGGTTTGCCAAAAGCTCTAACTGGCAACCTCAAGACTGGGCGATTCGACTAAGTGCACTTCTGACGGGAGAAGCACTCGACGTCTACACCAGATTGTCGGACGATGACGCTAAAGACTACGACGTCTTGAAAGAGGCCCTATTGCAGTGCTACAACTTTACAGAGAAGGGCTACCGTAAACGCTTCCGTGAATGCCGGCCTAAGTCAGGCGAGACGCCAAAGCAGTTTGTGGAGCGCCTGTCGTCATATCTACACAAGTGGGTGGAGTTATCAGGCGAAAGGAAGTCTTACGACAGTCTCCATGACCTGATCGTGAAGGAACAATTTCTCAATGCCTGTCACAAGGACCTAGCGACCTACTTAGAAGAACAAAAGCTGCAGACGCTTAAAGATGTGACTGAGGCTGCTGAAAGATATCTCATCGCTCATGGGAAAACCCTGGGGCTACCCAGCGCGACGAAACATTTTCAGAAGACTGCAAACCATGGGAACCAGGTCCAAGGGAGCCAGACGAGCCAGAGACAGACGGACTCCACGCCTCCTCCCAGGGAAGGGCACTCAAGAGGCTGTTTTATCTGCAACGCTACAGACCACAGAGCTGCCAGCTGCCCTCAAAGCAGAAATAGCGGACAGCGGAGCAGTACGGACAATGCAGCGGCGGGCAACCGGCAGAGGCGGTTCTCCAATCAACGGCAAACCAGTAGATCTGACCATCAAGTGTGCGGCGGGAGCGTCATTCTTCCGAGTGAGACCAAGCGCACAGCTACTCCTGCCGACGTGCAAGAGTGCATGACCGATGGCCAACTTCTCCTTGCCAACGGAAAATCCATCCCCGTCGTCGCCAGCGCAGCTGTGACCGTCCAGAACATGCCTGTTTCAAAGGGACGCGTCGGAAATCATGAAGTGACTGTTCTAAGAGACTCTGGCTGCAGTGGGGTCATCGTCAGAGAAGACCTAATCGCTAAAGAACAGTTCACTGGCGATTCAAAATGGACACTTATGGCCGACAGCAAATGTGTGAGAGCGCCAGTTGCAAAGATTCAAGTCAACACCCCTTTCTACGTAGGCGAAGTCGAAGCGGTTTGCCTGAAGAAGCCGCTGTATGATTTGATGATCGGGAATATCGACGGCGCGAGACGACCCGACGACCCCGATCCAGAGTGGAGTCCTGCCTCAACTCAACACGTCGAAGTTGTGGAGGAGGATCCATTGCCATTTCCCGATGGAGACCTTACAGAGCTGCTACGGGACAATGTGGTTACTCCGGCTCAGCCCTGCCGACCAGAGATCGTCGGTGCTGTCACTACCAGGGCCCAGGCCAAGAGAGACAAGACGTCTACGCCACTGAAGGTCGCCGACAACTCTAAAGCTGCCATCGTGGACAGAGATAAGCTGATTCAGCTCCAGGAAGCTGATAGTACTTTAAACAAGTACAGGAACCGCCAAGATCACGTGACCAAACGCAGTGGCACGGTCTATTTTGAGGTGAAGGCCAAGATCCTGTATCGAATCTTCCAGCACCCGAGGGTCAACGGAGGTAAACCACTACGTCAAGTTTTGGTACCGTTACCCCTAAGGCGCCAGGTGATGGAAGTAGCGCATGACTCAATCATGGGAGGTCACCTGGGTATCAAGAAGACGTCGGATAGAATCCAGGCGGTGTTCTACTGGCCAGGACTTCATGCGGACGTCAGCCGTTTCTGCCGATCGTGTGACATTTGCCAGAAGACCATACCACGAGGAAGGGTCCCGAAAGTGCCTATGCAGAAGATGCCTCTGATCGACCGACCTTTCAAGAGGGTGGCCTTAGACTTAATCGGCGAAATAAGACCTCCGAGTGAAGAAGGTCATCGGTGGGTACTGACTTTAGTGGACTATGCGACTCGGTACCCAGAAGCAGTGCCTCTGAAGAAGATTGACACTGAAACTGTTGCAGAGGCGCTGGTGGACATGTTCAGTAGACTTGGAGTGCCTGAAGAAATTCTGACAGACCTCGGGACGCAGTTCGTCTCTGACTGCATGAAGGAGGTCAACAGACTGCTGAGCATCCGGCATTTGACTACGACACCCTACCATCCAATGTGCAACGGGCTTGTCGAAAAGTTCAATGCTACGTTGAAGTCCACCTTGAAGAAACTGTGCAGCGAGCAGCCCAGACAATGGCATCGCTACATCAACGCCTTACTTTTCGCCTACAGAGAAGTACCGCAGGAGTCCACCGGCTTTTCTCCGTTCGAGCTGCTGTACGGAAGAACCATCCGAGGGCCGATGCACATCCTAAAAGAACTGTGGACGAAAGAAGTAGACACCCCAGAGGTGAAGAACAGCTACCAGTACGTGTTTGAGCTACGGGAGAAGCTGGAGCAGACTCTCGAGACAGCCAGAGAAAACCTGAAGAAGTCCCAGGACTGTGGAAAGCACTACTACGATCGTAGGGCTGTGAACAGGAAGTTCAAACCTGGCAACAAAGTGCTGGTGCTGCTACCTACCGATCATAATAAGCTGCTGATGCAGTGGAAAGGCCCGTACGAAGTGGAGACCGTGGTGGGGATCAACGACTATAAGGTGAAGGTCGGCCAGCATTCCAAAATATACCACGCCAACCTCCTTAAGCTGTACGTGGAGAGGCCGCCAGAGACTGTACATGCAGCAACAGCAGCTGTGACCGACGACAGCTTTGACAGCGAAGAACTGTTGGAACTGGGAGACTTCCACAGCAAAGAAGGCATCGATGATGTTAAGCTAGGACCGAGCTTGACGGAAGGTCAAACGTTGGAGCTCGAGGACCTTATGGGCGAGTTTCCCCCTAACTTCAATGATGTCCCAGGCTCTACGACTTTGGTCGAACATGAAGTCCACACCCAGACCTGGAAGGAGCATCTGCAGACCATGAGGGAGCTGTTCCACCGTCCCGCAGAAGACAACCTGACCGTGAGACCCAGCGAATGCATTCTGGGAGCTGACAACGTCGACTGCGTCGGACATCCGATGGAAGAAGGAGACAACGGAGGACGCACTGATTCCGGGGAATCCCACGTGATCATCGTCTTTGACCCTGGGCCGATGACGACCGCAACTGACGAGGGCGTCGATTCCTTGCGAACCAAAGAACATTGACTGTGTAGACGAACTAAGAATATTGGTAATGACAGATTTGAAGATGAAAACCATTGACTCTGTGTAAATGATCTGTGAACATTGACAGTATCCAGAAAGACTTGCAGATGAGAAACTTTGACTCTGGGTAAATGAACTTTGAACATTGACAATATCCAGACAGATTTCAAGATGAAAACCATTGACTCTGTGTGAATGAGCTGAGAACATTGACAGTGTTCAGACAATCTGAAATAAGTTTTAATTCTGAACTTTGTTTGTGCATTACGTTTCAACGTTGTTGAAAGAAATTAGGTAAATTTCTTCTTGAGTGGGGGGTTATGTTACGTTGAAACGCGAATGATAATATGGCTGAAGCGTGTACGATAGATCTAATCGTTTCGATTTGCAAAGTATTCAATAATGGAGTTTATTTACCTTTGATTTGAGTTTGCATTGTTGTTAGGAGAGGCTTTGTATAACGTTGATAATTTGCGTTAGTCGATATTAGTTGAGAATCTTCTGGATATGCGTGTTTACTCTTGATAGAAATTTCCGGATGGATATCGAAGGTCGTGAATGTTCCCGGAAGTAGAGAAAATGTGTAATGACGTAAGCCAGTGATGACGATCTTTAGTTCGATTGGTGGCAGTACGTCATTTCTACCATGTACCATATTGTTCCAGAAAAGAGAGAGGTTATTTAATCGTGAGCCGAGTCGCTGTTGTGAAAGAGTAAAGTTGTTGATAGTGAAGCTGGAGAGTTGCTGTGAAAGTTGTTGAGTTGAATTGAGAATTGTATGCAGTTGTTGATGTGTGCTGAATAAAAGTGGAAAACTTCATACGTCGACTTTGTGACTTGTACGCTGTTTGGACGGGCTGTGTGAATAAACGAATCTGAGTTACACCCTATCAGGAATTCAAGCATCGGGGCTGAATCAGATACTGATAGAAAACACCATCATCGAACTGAGTGTAACAACCTGAAATAGCATTGCTGCTAGCCTGTAATAATATTGCAGCTAGCCTGTAACCTATAATAGTATTGCTGCTAGCCTGTAATAGTATTGCTGCTAGCCTGTAACTTGTAATGGTATTGCTGCTAGCCTGTAATAGTATTGCTGCCTGCATGTAACCTGTAATAATATTGCTGCTAGCCTGTAACCTGTAATAGTATTGCTGCTAGCCTGTAACCTATAATGGTATTACTGTTAGCTTGTAACCTATAATAGTATTACTGCTAGCCTGTAACCTGTAATATTATTGCTGCTAGCCTGTAACCTGTAATTGTAATTCTGCTAGCCTGTAACCTGTAATAGTATTGCTGTTAGCCTGTAACCTGTAATAGTATTGCTGCTAGCCTGTAATTGTAGTGCTGCTAGCCTGTAACCTGTAATAGTATTGCTGCTAGAATGTAATATTATTGCTGCTAGCCTGTAATAGTATTGCTGCTAGCCTGTATCCTGTAATAGTATTGCTGCTAGCCTGTAACCTGTAATAGTATTGCTGCTAGGATGTATCTTGTAATAGTATTGCTGCTAGCCTGCAACCTGTAATAGTATTACTGCTAGCCTGTAATATTATTGCTGCTAGCCTGTAATAGTATTGCTGCTAGCCTGTAACCTGTAATAGTATTGCTGCTAGCCTGTAATAGTATTGCTGCTAGCCTGTAATAGTATTGCTGCTAGCCTTTAATAGTATTGCTGCTACCCTGTAATAGTATTGCTGCTTGCCTGTAATAGTATTGCTGCTAGCCTGTAATAGTATTGCTGCTAGCCTGTAATAGTATTGCTGCTAGCCTGTAATAGTATTGCTGCTAGGCTGTATTAGTATTGCTGCTAGCCTGTAACCTGTAATAGTATTGTTGCTAGCCTGTAGCCTGTAATAGTATTGCTGCTAGCTTGTAACCTGTAATAGTATTGCTGCTAGCCTGTAACCTGTAATAGTATTGCTGCTAGCCTGTAATAGTATTGCTGCTAGCCTGTAATAGTATTGCTGCTAGCCTGTAATAGTATTGCTGCTAGCCTGTAACCTGTAATAGTATTGCTGCTAGCCTGTAACCTGTAATAGTATTGCAGCTAGCCTGTAACCTGTAATAGTATTGCTGCTAGCCTGTAATAGTATTGCTGCTAGCCTGTAACCTGTAATAGTATTGCTGCTAGCCTGTAATAGTATTGCTGCTAGCCTGTAACTGTCGCGATACAAGCGCCTACTCTACGCATCCTCGATATTCTGCTATAGGCTAGACAATGCGTCATAGACAGTACGTCATAGACAGTGACGATAATAATATTGTTTTCGGAATGACGCAGTATGCGACATTGTTTTTATTTAGTGTAGTTCAATTTTAGATTATTGTTACCATAGACAATTTGTGTACTATCCTTTCGATTGGCTGGATGTGGGAAATATCGTTAAGAAAAACCATTCGAGCGACCATCTTGGAGGGCAAGGAACATATGTTTACGCCAGACCACTATTTCGGATGACTGAGGTCATAAAGTTGGTTCAAAAAACTCGTCTCACCCTAAACAACACGTGTCGTAGACACCACAAACGAATCCTGAGCTGGTAAGTTACGATTCGATGTGTGAAGCTGGGGAATGGGTAGTCTTGTGCTTGTGTCCATTGCGCCATGCGAATCATTCATCGTCCTTCATCAAGGTGATTCGTTATTATTTTTCAATAAATGCAAATTGTATGATAATAGTTATTTTAACATGTTGTTCTCGTTTCATATAAATTCTTCAGCGCGTGAAGTTTATATGGTGAAAGTTAATTTAACATGTTTAGCTTAGTTCATAAAGAATGTTGGTGCATTCTTAAACATTGGAACAGTGTGGATGAACAGCGAGGAAAGAACATTATTATGTTTTGAGAATAAGATACAATAACCCGTGAATATGCAGGGTTCTTATTCAAACAACGTCAACGGCGTTCCTCGCTGGTCATTCAACAGGATACAGATTGTGTATTTAGTCCCTGTTAATTTGTCTGTGCGCAGGGAAAGGATTTTTGTTTTGCTTCCTTCTTCATAATATTTTCGACTGTCGGATTCCTGATATGATTGTTTTAACCTACTTCCATCCTCAACGCTTATTCTTCTGATGACATGGAGCTCGTCATATCCCTGACGTCCATGTGAAGCCAGCTGGACGATAATCCTTTTGGTCAAACGTGAGGACATAAACTGTGTTAAACAAAAGAGACAATTCTTCTTCTCCATCAGGGAATCTATGCCAGCTAAGTAACTTTTTAATCAACAGTGAAATTCTTTAGAACCATGATTTCACGGGTTTTCGTATCATATCATATGAAATAAATATCATCAACCATCAACCAGTGGTATTTTTTTTTAGTTGTAAAAAAGCAAACAGGACGAATGAATAGCCAATAATTTCTTTTATTCTTTATTTTCTATTTTTCAACATCACTTTCTTGTTTCTTATCGATTTTTAGGCATAATACAAAGAGGAAATTGATTCTATTTATATAAAATTCTTTCAACTGTTCATTCATCTTTTAACATCTATATATATATATTAATATAAAATATATATATATAACGCGACAATGGGGGCTCGTCCGGGATAGTTGGAGTCACAATCACTTTTTAAGTCGTGTTACCACTGGTGGTGATGATATTTACTACATTGTACATGTAAATTATCATTGTATCATTCATTTGTTCAACGCGGGAGGTTGGAGGGAGCCGCTCTTACAAATGGGCGGACTTATGGACTACCCTACCAACCAATGTAACATCAGCTTCCCACGTCGATCATAAGTTACCAGTTATATTTACAGATATAATTAGGTTGCATATTTATAACCTTATGCAAACGACTCCCAGTACGTGTTGTCAATCAAATGTTCAGCAGTAATTTCGGGTATTACATGCTGTAAAAGAATAGGCAGAACGGTGGTCTATTTTATTATCTCAGTCTTAACCGATTGAGTGTTTGAAGCTAATATTGGAATCCTATAGCATTTGTTGTTATAGTGAATCCGGAGACACGAGGACCTGTGTCAATATTAGAAGGAGAGAGATAACAAGTTATAATTTAGTGCGAAGACTAAATAACTTGTTGACCTACTAGTCACCTTTGAAGGTAAGGTAAATGTTCTATGTTCAACGGACCGAACAGTAGACAGACAGTAGCGTCGCGCTTAATAGATCAGTGATAAACGGAATAATCACACAGGATCATTAAGTCAGTTTTTTGTAGCCTAACATTTCTGTTCGCCGAAGTAAGAGCGACATAGAAAATTAGAAGAATACTCGTAGTGAGAGAGTATTAGCAGAAGGGTCTAGTAAACTCATCCGCCACAAAGGAACGGACCGCGAGTTATACTAGAGTGTATTTTATAATTTATAAATATACACACAGTAAATCCCTGAGACACAGGTGTATCATCCAGGGTGGATTGTATCTGTGTGGCAATCAAATAAGGCCACGTACAGTTGATCTTATTAGGCGAATCAAGGTAAAGGTAGCAGGATAACTTTTGTGAATTTGATAAGTTTAGCTACTGGATTCGAGCCTAGACAGTGACACGTTATCACAATTCTAATTACATTACAAGAATGAATTAGAATCTTTGAGTTCGAAGTAGAACTGGTGTTAACAAGAGGGTGCCATTGCCGGATACACAAAACTCTTCTTTTCAAGTTCTTGGTTTTATGCTGTTAATACGCGAATAGCAAATAACAGAATTTGCAGTAAAAGCGTATAGTTATAACGAATCCATTGGGGTTGTTCGAAGATATTTCAAAGAGTTGCCATTTTGTATTTTTTTTCCTCCTCGGGAAAATAACGTCATTGACGTGACGTAATCGGCGTGACGAAATCGGAACTTTTCGAACGCTAATTTATTCTTTCCTGTCGTATTACATTTTTGGAATTCGTAAATGACGACTCGTGCTCAAGCGAAAGCAATGGAAGCCAACGATCCTTTCTTAAAGTTTAAGGCCGAAGGAGAAGCGTTGGGGTTGTCGGGTCCAGATCTTGTCAATTACGTCAAGGAAGAGAAAACGCGTTTAGCTCAAGCTGAAGCTGAAGAAAGAAAGCGACAAGCTGAAGCTGAAGAAAGAAAGCGACAGCTGAAGCTGAAGAAAGAAAGCAACAAGCTGAAGCTGAAGAAAGAAAGCGACAAGCTGAAGCTGAAGCTGAAGAAAGAAAGCGACAAGCTGAAGTTGAAGCTGAAGAAAGGAAGCGTCAAGCTGAAATCGATGAAAGGAAACATAAAGCAACATTGGAATATGAATTAGAACTCGAACGAATACGTCACGTGAACAGTGACAACACCAACGACAATGCTGCCGATCCGTCGGATTCCCGTTCATCGCAGTTTTATCAGGAAAAACTGAAGATAAAACTACCTTTTCTGGAAGACAAAGATGATCTGGAAGATTATCTACGCACATTTGAGAGAACGGCTAAGATTCAAGAATGGCCAATTAATCAATGGGCTCCTCGCCTAGGCACCTTGCTAAAAGGGAAAGCGAGGGAGTCTACTCTATGTTGAGTGATGCTGATGCCGGTGATTACGGAACATTACGGCGATCATTATTGTTCCGATTCCAGCTGACGGCAGAAGAATATCGAAAAAAATTTCGAGAGGCCAGAAGACAGCAAGGAGAATCAACACAAGAGTACGCTACCAAGTTAGATCTCTGGTTATCCAGATGGCAGGAACTTGCAGGGAAAGACAACACATATGACGATCTGCGTGATTTGATACTGCAAGAAAAGTTTCTTAGTGGGATACCGTTTGATCAAGCGCGTTTTGTCAGAGAAAAGGAGCCGGAGACGATGGGCGATGCAATAAGATTTGCTTTAACCTACGAATCAGCAAAGCAAGCCACTATGTCTGATCATGAAAGACCCAGGAATAGATTCGGAGATAGACTCAAGCATAGTAGAAGGAAAGAAGATGAGGAAGGAGATAAAAAGAAGGTGGAGGTAACGCAGAAGCAGCTCCACAACGTCAGGACAAGGAGGCCTGAAGTAACCTGCTATACTTGTAACCAGCAAGGTCATGTGGCGAGACAATGCCCAAAAGGAGGGAAAGAAAACAAAGCAGCCGCCGCAATAGCTGGAAGTATGAGGCAGGAGGATGTACAGAGTCACGGCAAGCTCTGTTCATTATGTACGGCGATACCGTTCTCGCCGGAGTGCCAAGTAGAAGTAGAAGGAAAGCAAGCGACGGCATTGCGCGACACTGGAGCGTCGATCACCATCGTCGATTCCAGTCTCGTACCCGAGCGATGTTTGTCAGGAGAGACCATTGAGATAGTGATGGCCTCGTCGCCTGCGAAGTTATCACTACCAATTGCGACGGTACACATGAACACACCATTCTTTGAAGGGAAGACTGTTGTGGCCGTTATGAAGCAACCGGTAGAGCAAGTTCTTGTAGGGAACTACCGTAAGTCTGAGGATGGGAACCTGACGCCTGTTCCAGTTTACGCTATTCGAGAAGTGTGCGCAGCAATGCAAACTAGAGCTTCTGTGGGGAAAACAGACAAAACATTGAAAACATCCAATTCTCTGCTCGGGGATGTCACTCCAGTGGAGTTGGGACAAGCTCAGAAGGAGGATCCAACCCTGGAGAAAGCAAGAAGCTAGCTGACAATGAGACCAAGCATGGGAAAGGAGGGCGCAAATCAACTTCTAAAGTCACCTACAGCTGGAGAAAGGGAATTTTGTACCGTTCTTTTCTCCAAAACGGTAAAGAGACCAAACAAATTGTTGTCCCAAAGAAATATCGCAACGAAGTGTTACGATTGGCCCATGACACGCCGATGTCAGGACACCTGGGTGTAACCAAAACCAGGAAGAGAATCTGGAACGATTTCGTATGGCCCGGAATCTGCGGAGACATCAGACGCTATTGCGCGTCATGTGACATATGCCAGAGGACGTCACCGAAGGGTCAAGTTCGGAAACTGCCGTTGGGCAAGATGCCAATAATCCACACACCTTTTGATCGTGTGGCGTGGATATCATCGGACCTATCTTACCAGCGTCCGACGGGGGCACCGCTATATAATCACATGGTGGACTATCACGCTACTTAGCCAAAAAAATCCATCAATTGTCCTATTTACAAATTGGACTCTTAAATTCCTCAAATTTTCAAACAAATTTTTTATACAATAATCTTATTTTTTATTTTTTATTTAAAATTACAAATATACAATACGCGTAACAAAATGGAAACTTTTAAAACAAATACCAAAAGTATGCTGAAACATCTTTTTGTCAAGCCAAAAAGGGGGGATGTTATTCCTGCACTTTATTTTGCTATATGAGAAGTACAAAGAATCACTACAATTCTCTCCCTAGTTAGTTTTTCGAACTTTACAACTAAAGAGCTCATACAGAAGAACAGACAGAAGAAAACCATTTCCAGTGAAACAGAATGTGCCCTAAAATCGCCTGATTGATACATGCTAAAAGCAGCAACATGGAAGAACATAAAAGCACGAAAATTCAACGTTGGAGATTTCTCATGCTTTTCTGATAAAGCCAACACCAAACTTGGAAATTTTATGGAATGAGCATCAAGAAAGTTGCTAGAGGTAGGACGTGCTGACAAAGACAACCAGATGGAGAGAACTGAAACATAGCTTTGAGACAGTACTTGAATCGAAAACTAGCTACCCATGTAATGACCCAAGACTTGTGGTTAAATGAGAAGAAGCAGAGTGGTGCACCAAAGAGTGTCTACCGTTGATGTAATATCCCACATAATGAACAGAAGTGTACTGATACTGGCCAGATAAGAAGCAATATATATTCAGCAAAAACTGAATACCCAAACCGCTGCACTGCTACATTTGTCTTACCCCAAACTGACAGACCAGAAAATTCATAAATTCAACCCCACAAGCGCTATTTTACAGTATTTGCCGGGCCAAAAAGTTATTGCAGATGAATAATCCAATGGAAATGGACGAGCATTATATTGTTCGAGTACCCTCTGCATAAATTCTAAGATAAAAGCAATCGGAGATGTGGTTAAATGAAAGCAATGTTGAAAATATATGACGTCATCGGGAAGTAGCATGACCATCAGCGCCCTGTTAGTACTTGTACAAAAAAACCAAGGGCACACCTGCTTATTCTGTATTGAAACAGAAATTGAATCAAAGCACAGATACGTGCTGCCGGCAATGCCTAACATCGAGAGCTATTCTGTCCAAGTTGAGAACAGAAGGAATCTATTTTTCTAAGATAACCCGCAAAAATATGCTGCAAATCCCTATGAAGACAGGGACAAAGAGAAAACACGCTGCTTTTCACAAACAACCAAGGTCTCATTCAATGGAGATTTGATGGCCATTTGGGGTTGAAGAACGCTGGGGCTGTATTTCAACATGATGAGGACTTTTGAAACGCTTGATGAAAACGAAGCACGAGTCTCAGTAATACTAATATTGATGACGTCGGGTAGCAACTGAGACTTGGGAGGGAGCACAGGTGTAGTTCTCACAAGCAAAGCTACGTTGGATAGATTTACATGAGTGCAATCTGACAGCAAAATTCCAAATGTTATTTTGGATTTGAGAGCGTGTCATTTCTGGACACATAGTTGGTCAAGGTACAATTCAACCAGAAGAGGACAAGGTTGAAAAGATCAGAAACGCGCAACCACCGAAGACGAAGAAAGACTTGCGCGCTTTCTTGGGTCTAGCAGGATATTATCGGAAGTTCGTGCCGAACTTCGCTACGCTCGCACTGCCGCTGACTGAAAAGACGAAGAAAGGGCATCCTGAACGAGTTCAGTGGGACGACAAATGCGAAGAAGCATTCACGTCACTCAAGCGAGAGTTGTGCAAGAAGCCAGTCATCTGTCTCCCTGATCCAGAGAAACAGTACGTCCTGAGGACGGACGCATCAGACAGAGGCATTGGCGCTATCCTGATGCAAGACCATGGTGATGGTTTACAACCAATCGCGTACGCCAGCAAGAAGCTGAGTGAAACTGAAGGCCGGTATGCCACGATCGAGAAGGAATGCATGGCAATAGTATGGGGAATACGGAAGTTTGAACAATACCTGTTTGGAACAAAGTTTGTTATCGAAACAGATCACCAGCCTCTACAATATCTGCAAAAAGCAAGAACAGAAAATGGACGGCTGATGAGATGGGCCATACAACTCCAACAGTACAACTTCTCTGTACGTGTCATTCCAGGCAAAGACAATATCGGGGCAGATTATCTCAGCCGCTCGATGTAAGTGTAAGGAAAAATTGCATTCTTGATTTTTCACTTAAGCGGGGGGATATTGTCGCGATACAAGCGCCTACTCTACGCATCCTCGATATTCTGCTATAGGCCAGACAATGCGTCATAGACAGTACGTCATAGACAGTGACGATAATAATATTGTTTTCGGAATGACGCAGTATGCGACATTGTTTTTATTTAGTGTAGTTCAATTTTAGATTATTGTTACCATAGACAATTTGTGTACTATCCTTTCGATTGGCTGGATGTGGGAAATATCGTTAAGAAAAACCATTCGAGCGACCATCTTGGAGGGCAAGGAACATATGTTTACGCCAGACCACTATTTCGGATGACTGAGGTCATAAAGTTGGTTAAAAAAACTCGTCTCACCCTAAACAACACGTGTCGTAGACACCACAAACGAATCCTGAGCTGGTAAGTTACGATTCGATGTGTGAAGCTGGGGAATGGGTAGTCTTGTGCTTGTGTCCATTGCGCCATGCGAATCATTCATCGTCCTTCATCAAGGTGATTCGTTATTATTTTTCAATGAATGCAAATTGTATGATAATAGTTATTTTAACATGTTGTTCTCGTTTCATATAAATTCTTCAGCGCGTGAAGTTTATATGGTGATAGTTAATTTAACATGTTTAGCTTAGTTCATAAAGAATGTTGGTGCATTCTTAAACATTGGAACAGTGTGGATGAACAGCGAGGAAAGAACATTATTATGTTTTGAGAATAAGATACAATAACCCGTGAATATCGTCACGCTCATAAGATAATTGCCTAACTCAATTTTCATAGTTTCGAGATAAACGATAAAAACATGTTATTTTTTAAACTGAAAATTCTTTAAAGATTTTTTTTGCATATATCTTCACAGAATGAAGTTGCCAATGTATGTTGAAGCCAGTTTTGAGAAATGTGTGTTCGTTTGCCTGCAAACTGACTTAGGCAGAATGAGCACTAACAAAAGCTGAGATAGGCAAGAAGTGAAACTTCAGATAGGCATAAGAAAGTTTTTAAAAGACAAAAACACAAGATAGGCAATATTGAATTTTTTTTTCATTTAATCAATAACATAAAGATAAACAAAATACTTCATGTACTTGCAATGTCAACGGTAAAACATGACAAGCCTAAAGAAACACACATAGTTTTATCATAAACCTACACATCTTCTATGCGCTTGCAAACAAAATGTCAATAGAAAGAATCCTTTTTAATTTAATGTGATCTAACAAACTGTGATCTACTTGCAGCAGTGATGTATTACTTTCCTAGCCTATTCCTGTCCTATCCCGTAACTCGGAGGTCGTAGGAGCACCACAGATGATCGTTAAACCAGCGTACTTCATCTTTCCCTGTCTTCAGCAACCCTCATGGTTTCGCTCAGTGTCAAACCAGTCCATTCTCGAATGTTGTCCTCCCACCTCTTTTTCGGTCTCCCTCTTCTTCTACCTCTTTGCACTGTGCCTTGCAGGATAGTCTTTGCAAGACCTGATGATCTGGTGACGTGGCCATGCCATCGGAGTTTCCGTTTTTTTACCACTGTGAGCAGGTCATCGTGTTGTCCAATAGCTTGTGTGATGGTCTGTCAGACTTCGTCGTTGGTGATGTGCTGGTGTAGGAAATGCCCAGAAATCTTCTGTAGCACCTCATCTTCATGCTTTGTATTCTTCGTTGTAGATCTGCTGTAAGGGTCCATGTCTTGCAAGCGTATAGGAAGATGGAGATGACAAGAGAGCGCAGCAGTCTTACCTTGGAATGTAAACTGATGGTCCTGTCTTTCCAAATTGGCTTCAACCTCGCCAGGGCAGCAGTTGTTTTTGCGATCCTTGAGAGGACTTCCTGTCGGGAGCCATTGTCTATTACTTTGTACTTGACTAAAGGCATCATAGAACACATCCTCTCCTCATAAAAAGACATAATACACAAACACATCTTCTGTGTGCTTGCAAAATAAAAAAAAATAAACACAAATAATTATTGTTAATGTGATCCAAACTAAAGGTGCAGTAAAGTGTGTACTTGACTGTTGGCATCTTATCACACTCCCCCTTCCCTTACTTTTACCCTTGTAAAATGTTATTCATTTATTTAATTAACTCAAAGCATCATGGAACACTCGCTCTCCTCTTAAAGGTAATTATTAAACTTGCTTAATTAACTTCTGTGAGCTTGCAAAACAAACAATTATTTGTATGTGATCCATACAAAAGGTAATTCACTTGCAGCAGTGAAGTATTACTTTGTACTTGACTCAATGCATCATAGAGCACTCCCTCTCCCCTCCCCTTCTACCTGCACCCAGGCATAGAAAGTCTTTTCCGGACAGGACGTCTCTGTGTGCTTTGTAGAGGTCTATTCAGGGCTGCCATTTCCATCTTAGTGTGAAATGGAACGTTTCAAGTTCTTACAAGACACTAATATCTGTTCCACTTGACCGGGGCTAAACCATATTAGACGCTCAACGTGAAGCACCTGCAACATTTTTATTTCACATAAAGTGGCAATAACTTCCTCGGGGTGATCTTCCAGTTGTGGCAAAGTGTGAAGTTGCAGATGGGTAAGCGGTAGTTGAGCTAAGCAGCTCAAGTCTGAGAGGGAAAAGCTCGAATTCACACTGGCCCTAAACACTTTGATTCCTACTTCCTGCCCATGCACTTGTCTCTTGGACAACTCTTCCGGGACAAAACTCCTCATTTGTGTGTGAGGTCTGTTGGATCAGCTTGGGAATATTGGATGCTTTCTGCCAAATGGTCACTGGGGCTTCCTATGATATTATTTGGCAATGTAGGCATTTTATATGTATGGGGTTTGTTGATATTGTATAATGATGCTTGTATTCTATTTTGTTTTGTAAACGGAGGTTCGATAAATTAGAGTATAGCCTCAGCGTCCCCTGCTTGGGATGTCTTTATTGTAAAGTGACCGGCTGGTAGATTGCCTTCAGTGTTACCACTAGGGTTGTTTCGGCAGATCTTTTAAGCGGATCAGGGGTGAGTCCTCTTTCACTTCTCTGGTCCTGATTTGGCTCGGAAGAGTCTGCTGGACCTAAAGCAATAACCATATAATGTAATGTAATGTCTACCGAAAAATCAACAATGACATCCGAAAAGGCATGCTCACAGCAAAGGAGAACTGGATAGAAGATCAATGCCAGGAAATAGAGAACAGTCTGAACAAGAACAACAGCAAGAAGGCCTACCAGACTGTGAAGCGGCTGACAAGTGTCAAACAGCCCAAAGTCTCCACTATCCAAAGCAAGTCTGGCATATGCCTTACAGAAGAACAAGAAGTCTTGGACAGATGGACAGAGTACTGCTCTGACCTTTACAACCATACACCAAATGGAGACCCATCAGTTCTAGCATGTCCCGAGAACAGAGAAGAAGAAGAAATCCTCCCAATTCTCCGGGAAGAAGTTGAGGCAGCAGTGCAAGCGCTAAAGAAAGGGAAGTCAGCGGGAGTGGACAACATACCCGCGGAACTGCTACAAGCAGGAGGAGAAGCGATGATTGATGCCCTCACCATTATCTGTAACAAGATCTGGCAGAGTGGGGAGTGGCCTATACCATGGACCCAGTCGCTTGTCATCACTCTTCCCAAAAAAGGTAACCTTCAGGAGTGTGAAAATTACCGGACCATCAGCCTCATCAGCCATCCCAGCAAGGTCCTCCTGAAAATAATACTCAACAGGTTGAAACCCCAAGCTGAACAAATCATAGCTGAAGAACAAGCAGGATTCAGGGCAGGGCGAAGTACCACTGAGCAGATTTTCAACCTCAGAATAATCTGTGAAAAATACCTACAGCACCAACAACATCTATATCATGTGTTCATAGACTTCAAGAAGGCGTTTGACCGAGTCTGGCATGCAGCTCTATGGGCAACAATGAAAGTGTACAACATCAGCCCTAAAATTATTGAAGTCATCAAAAGCCTGTATGACAAGGCTACCAGTGCAGTCCTCCACAACAGAGCCATCGGGAATTGGTTCAGAACAACAATCGGTGTGCGTCAAGGATGCCTACTCTCTCCAACACTCTTCAACATCTTCCTAGAGCGCATCATGTCGGATGCTCTTGCAGACCATGAAGGCACAGTCAGCATAGGGGGTAGAGCAATCTCCAATCTTCGTTTTGCAGATGACATTGATGGATTGGCTGGAGAGGAACAAGAACTTGAACAGCTGATACAGAGGCTTGACACCACCTCCAAAGCCTATGGAATGGAAATAAGTGCAGAGAAGACCAAAATGATGACCAACAACACCAATGGCATCAATACAGACATCAAAGTCCAAGGCCAATCCCTCGACACAGTGCATAGCTTCAAATATTTGGGAGCCATTGTATCAGACAATGGGTCCCGACAGGAAGTCCTCTCCAGGATCGCACAAACAACTGCTGCCCTGACAAGGTTGAAGCCCATTTGGAAAGACAGGACCATCAGTCTACATTCCAAAGTAAGACTGCTGCGCTCCCTTGTCATCTCCATCTTCCTATATGCTTGCGAAGCATGGACCCTCACAGCAGATCTCCAACGAAGAATACAAAGCATGGAGATGAGGTGCTACAGAAGACTTCTGGGCATTTCCTATACCCAACACATCACCAACGACGAAGTCCGACAGACCATCACACAAGCCATTGGACAACACGATGACCTGCTAACAGTGGTGAAGAAACGGAAACTTCGGTGGTATGGCCACGTCACCAGATCATCAGGCCTTGCAAAGACTATTCTGCAAGGCACAGTGCAAGGAGGTAGAAGAAGAGGGAGACCGAAAAAGAGGTGGGAGGACAACATTCGAGAATGGACTGGTTTGACACTGAGCGAAGCCATCAGGGCTGCTGAGGACAGAGAAAGATGGAGTATGCTGGTTAAACGATCATCTGTGGTGCCCCTACGACCTTCGGGTTACGGGACAGGATAGGATAGGATAGGATAGTAATGTAATGTCGTCTTCCTCACTTGACGAGGAGGACTCAGGCTGGTAGCTTCCCGCGCTTCATCGTCACAGTCGTGGGGATCTATGGACACACGCATATACAGACGCATCTATAAATAAATATGCTCGATATTTTATGTAACATAAAACGAGAACAATGGTTAGCAATGCTAAATGGTAAATAGCCAAGTATTTTAACTTTATTTAACGTTTTTTTACAGTCAGTCTGCCGTTTAAGACAAAATGCCTATCTCAGCTCTGTCTTAATTTGCAAATTGCCGATATCAATCGCTTCACATTGAAGATGATGCTTGGAACAGCATTTATAGCCATTTTCCTACAACACCTAAGAATAACAAGTTCTAAAATTGATTACTTACCTTCGTCTTCTGATTGAAGTATGTTTTGCAACATCTCTGTTGCTTTTTCAGCCCAAAATTGTTCAATGCGTCTGGGCGCCGCCATATTGGTTGCAAAATGCCTATGTCAGGAATGAGATAGGCAATTTGGCATACGAAGCTGTGGCGACCGTTACGATTTAGATAGAGACTTGTACTCTCTAGCACAGATGGCTTGTCTTCCCAGGGCTTTGTTTTTACCCCTACTGCACAACTGCCTAAGTCTGAGTTAGGCATTTATGTTATGAGCGTGACGATATGCAGGGTTCTTATTCAAACAACGTCAACGGCGTTCCTCGCTGGTCATTCAACAGGATACAGATTGTGTATTTAGTCCCTGTTAATTTGTCTGTGCGCAGGGAAAGGATTTTTGTTTTGCTTCCTTCTTCATAATATTTTCGACTGTCGGATTCCTGATATGATCGTTTTAACCTACTTCCATCCTCAACGCTTATTCTTCTGATGACATGGAGCTCGTCATATCCCTGACGTCCATGTGAAGCCAGCTGGACGATAATCCTTTTGGTCAAACGTGAGGACATAAACTGTGTTAAACAAAAGAGACAATTCTTCTTCTCCATCAGGGAATCTATGCCAGCTAAGTAACTTTTTAATCAACAGTGAAATTCTTTAGAACCATGATTTCACGGGTTTTCGTATCATATCATATGAAATAAATATCATCAACCATCAACCAGTGGTATTTTTTTTTAGTTGTAAAAAAGCAAACAGGACGAATGAATAGCCAATAATTTCTTTTATTCTTTATTTTCTATTTTTCAACATCACTTTCTTGTTTCTTATCGATTTTTAGGCATAATACAAAGAGGAAATTGATTCTATTTATATAAAATTCTTTCAACTGTTCATTCATCTTTTAACATCTATATATATATTAATATAAAATATATATATAACGCGACAGTAACTTGTAATAGTATTGCTGCTAGCCTGGATTAGTATTGCTGCTAGCCTGTAACCTGTAATAGTATTGCTGCTAGCCTGTAACCTGTA
This sequence comes from Oncomelania hupensis, assembly GCA_036898135.1. NCBI lineage: Eukaryota > Metazoa > Mollusca > Gastropoda > Littorinimorpha > Pomatiopsidae > Oncomelania > Oncomelania hupensis. The sequence goes on from CM072526.1 coordinate 56,540,924, forward strand.
ATAGTATTGCTGCAAGCCTGTAACCTAAAATAGTATTGCTGCTAGCCTGTAACCTGTAATAGTATTGCTGCTAGCCTGTAACCTGTAATAGTATTGCTGCTAGCCTGTAACCTGTAATAGTATTGCTGCTAGCCTGTAACCTGTAATAGTATTGCTGCTAGCCTGTAACCTGTAATAGTATTGCTGCTAGCCTGTAACTTGTAATAGTATTGCTGCTAGCCTTTAATAGTATTGCTGCTAGCCTGTAACCTGCAATAGTATTGCTGCTAGCCTGCAACCTGTAATAGTATTGCTGCTAGCCTGTAACCTGTGATAGTATTGCTGCTAGCCTGTAACCTGTATTAGTATTGCTGCTAGCCTGTAATAATATTGCTGGAAGCCTGTAACCTGTAATAGTATTGCTGCTTGTCACGGTCAGGGGGAGAGAACTAAATAGAAAAGATAGAGGAAAAGTGAGAAAAGACAGAAATAAAGAGAAAACCCCTGCCCATTCTTTTCAACAAAAGATGTGACCACACCACAGCCAGGAACTCCAAACACAAATGGATGATTATGTACATTTATTACATATTTTACATAGAGGAATAGGATGGAGGCGACTGAAGATGGAGATGAAGGTTAGATGAAGTCATGAAAGTGAGTGAAGATGAGCATGACCGATGGAAACGATATACCGTCAATAAAATAAAGGTAAAAGTTTCTTCTTCTTTCCTTAGATACTTTGCAAAACGTCTCTTAAACTGAATTTAAAAAAACACCGTTACCTAAAAGAAGTCTTAAACTGTTACTGTTCCCCATAATAACCTTTTCCCCTCAGTTGCACTGAACCGTAACATAATACATAGGGCCTAATCTAACCTCCCTTCTGACCCGAAACATAATAGCTTTACTACTTAGCTCTGAGTTCCAAGGAAAGGTTAAGTCCAACGACCTCGGAGAAGACCGAAGACTGAAGACTAAGGACTGAATACGAGCAGCGAGTACGACGACGTCGACGGGGAGAAAAACTCCTCTCCCACCAATGGAGACTCCAACAACAACGCGAGGGAAGGAGTAGTCCAATCTACCCCGACACAGGTGAACGATGACGACGACGTTGCCGCTAATGACGACAGAAGGATGAAGAGGAGTCGCTCCAGCTGCACGGCGAGACTAACTCAGAACGCCGGCCCAAGTCATAGCAACAGCAACCGCCACTTCCCACAGCAAAATACCTGAAGCTCAGAAAAAACCAAAGAGGCCTAAAGGCCCAAGTAAGACACTTGGCTTTAGGATCAACGTCAGTGGACCTCCCTTTTCTCTCTCTCTGCTATACGGGCAGAAAGGAGGTTCACAATCACACTATACTAATGATCAAAACACTACTAAGTGCAACCAGTTAACCCACTTACATGACATGCATATGCATTATTTTATGCATTATTTGTAGCCCTTAAAGAATACTGATTATTAACACCCAATACTTATTACTATAAATACAGTATTCTAAATTATATATCGTCAAGATCAATGCACACTCTTCATAACATTGTCACTAGTATAAAATAAATAACAAAATTACAAAAGTAACCTGTAAAGATTACACGTGACACACATGAGCTAAAGGACAGCAGCAATGACCAGCAGATCTCTCAGTACTACAATAAACGGCTGTCATCAGGTAAAAAAATATAAAAAACCTATTCACTTACTCTATAAAGAGCCTCTTTATCGTACGACGGCCCTGGCATCAACAGCCACACGCAACCGGCCGAAGGACACCGCTCGAGACGCGAATAACCACGACGGCCACAACCAACGCCACCGACAGCGAAGATGACGACCGCATCTCTCCTTGAACACAGCAGGAACCGCTGCAACCACCGTAGCACTGAGAAGAGCCGGACGTCGGGCAAACCGTAGCTTCAAGATAACACGGGGTAAACCCGCACCCGTCATGGCGAAAGCGGTAACAGAGCAAGCTATTAGAGAACCTTACTGCACTACATCTCGACACGGTCTGCCCTCCCACCACCTAACAAATTACCGACGATGTGAACTCGGCCGAAATATTTTAAAGCCGATTGGCTAAAGCAGAATCACAACTGGATAAGGGAAAGGAAGAGGGAGAAAGAAACAGTATTCATCCTGTACCACACATCCACACTCATCCAGCAGAACGAGCAAAAGGTTCTAGCAGTGTTCGCACGTGCAAAACTTACACCCAGGAAAACAATTATAAATTTATGTTGAACTACCACAGTGCTCGTGAGAAACAAACCAAGAAAGCAAGAAAGGATCAAGAAGTCGTGCAACAATAGCTATAAAAAAACCATTCCATAATGCCTATCAATTCTCTCACTCTCTCACTATCTCTAATTTCCCTCTCACACCCACTCTACCTACTAATACCAATGTCACGACCCGTGACATACCCCCCTGCTTAAGCACACACCAAGGGTCTGTTGCTCAAGAGAAAGCTGCGAAAAGAAAAAAAAAAACATCTTAGGGTACTTCAAACAACAAGTCTTGCAAACTAACCAAGCGACTAAGCTGTTCGAAATGTACCAGGTACAAAACTGCAAACTAAACACGTTACAGCCACTATGCTCACAACATCCGCAAGCAGCCATTCACACCCAGGCACCCACGCCTAAACCATGTCCCTACATGTACCCGCGACCCAAAGCACCAATGCCGACCTACTCACCCTCTCTGCTCGCCAAATTGCACACCGCCAAGCTGTCCGCAAGTGCAATCTCAACAATGCAACTACCCATGACATAAAAAATAGTTACTGCTATTTAGATCTTGGAGACACAACCGGTCCTGAAGGGAAGTCTCTTACCCTAGCAGATCCCAATCTGAACACAGCAAACAATCCTCAGTGTCGTACACTCTCGCATACAGCTACACCATTCCCAAATGGACGAGAGATCACCAATTATAAACTTTGTAATTGAGTACTGCACACCGACAACCTTGAAACCTACAACAGCTATGTGCAAAAATATACACCACTGTACAAGAGCTAATGAGACCGGACCCACGACTACAAGACGGGACGAAACCAAGACGCTGCCGGTTACCCGCCAAAACCATCAGCCTAACGCCAATAAGTAGAACTCGGACCGCTGCCCACTGCCCAACCAGCCAGCTACACCACTGACTGCCAGAGACTGCAGCCGCAGCCATGAGGTTGATCAGGCCCCACCCGCCAGCCTACAGAACTCTGAACCGCCTGCTACCGTACGGAGTACCGACGTTACCAGTGAAACATTACCGAGTCACTCGCCGCCCCGTGCACCAACTGCGACCACGGTAGCCAGACAACAGCCTACAACCAGGCCAAACCCATTTCCAGCCTACCGAAAGGCTATACACATACCAGCCTACCGAAAGGCTAAACACATACCAGCCTACCGAAAGGCTAAACATATACCAGCCTACCGAAAGGCTAAACATATACCAGCCTACCGAAAGGCTAAACACATACCAGCCTACCGAAAGGCTAAACACATACCAGCCTACCGAAAGGCTAAACACATACCAGCCTACCGAAAGGCTAAACACATACCAGCCTACCGAAAGGCTAAACACATACCAGCCTACCGAAAGGCTAAACATATACCAGCGCTGCAGTCTACCAACAGACCAAAGAATAAACCAATACTGCAACCAAGGACTGACCTGTCCAAGCGTTGACCGGACACTGCGCTACACGTAGCAACCAGTTCCAAGAACTGAACCTCAGCAGAGAGCCAGCAAACTTGCTACGCAACAACACTACAAACACGCTGCACCATCGACGACGGCGCCGACACATCGGACAGATAACACGAACACCACCCTTGTCCTGCTACTACGCCAAGACTTATGGATCCCCAGTTTAACAGTTCCCTCACCTCCTAACAATCCCTGCGGCAACGCCCCCAACTAACCTGTAATGAAAAAACTAATTTCAGCAACTGACTGACCGGCTGACTATTAAAAAAAAAACAAATTGGCTACACAGCAATCCAGAAATAAAATGGACAAGCCCAAAAGGATTTAGATCGAAACCTACCAGCAAGGACTAACCGCCAGCATCTTCGTGACGAAACGTACTATGAATTTAGCAAAAAGCCTTGGGAAAAACAAACGACGTGACATGCACTGGTTACAGCAATAACAACAACAACAAAAGATGTGAGAATAACCAGTGGCAAGAAATTCTCCGGGTAAAAAAACAATACACCTACTGCACTCTTACTATTAAACCACCGAGTAAGGCAAAATACAAGCTCTAGGCGGTCAAACTTAATAATCAAACTACCCTCCTATAACTAAGAGAAACTGTCGACACAAAAAAGCAACAGAAATAAATCATGTCATTGATCAATGATGTCAGCCACTCCACCGTGGCCAGCGGTGAAGAGGGCGTCAGCCAACGACCCAGATACCGGACTAACCTAAACAGGGTAAGAAAAGCAAAGCAAGTACAACAACTAACTCACAGTACATTCCCGATGATTTGCAAGCTTACTGAAGCCAGGAACTTAAGAATTGACTAAGGGATGTATTAAAATAAGAGTTACTAAAGATCTGTGTCAACACTGCCGCTCGCGCGTTAGCAACAGCATCAACACTTCCCAGCGCGACCTATCTAGAGGTTCAACTTAACTTACCGAGGCGTATAATTGCGTTGTAAAAAAAAAAAAAAAAATCAAACAACGGTAACCGCAAACTTGACTCACACTAAGCACCGACCGGACAACGTTCACGACAACCACATTACCGCGCAACGGTACCACCGGCTTCCAAAAGTTTTCAGACCCACAACCTTAATACCGACACGTCCAGAGCAACACCGGATTCCATGGACTGTATCCCACCGACATGTAAAATATGTGATACGGTAACGTTAACTTCTGATGCTCTGCAGTATGAATCTACTCAACAGACCACTAATCATACCCGTGACTAGCAAGACGTAGCTCAAATTACGAGGAAGCTCCCAACGAGTCCCCCGAGTACAACAGCCTACATTGTCTAACACTAAGTCCTCAAGGCTACACTCGATTACTGAGAGAGCTGCCCGCCCCTGTGCTGAATCGTCACCACCTCAGTCAACCACTGAGAATGAACCATCAAATGATGCTCACAGCCTACACTGTAAGAAACGTCGGACAATACAACACAAACACAATACAACACAATATACAATACAATACAACACAATACAACAATACAACACAAACACCCACAACGACAACGATGAAGGCAATGAAGATGATGAGAACCCGGGTGATGCGGTCAGTGACTAAATTGCAAATAAACTCGTTATGCGTGATCCCGGACGAGCCCCCAATTGTCACGGTCAGGGGGAGAGAACTAAATAGAAAAGATAGAGGAAAAGTGAGAAAAGACAGAAATAAAGAGAAAACCCCTGCCCATTCTTTTCAACAAAAGATGTGACCACACCACAGCCAGGAACTCCAAACACAAATGGATGATTATGTACATTTATTACATATTTTACATAGAGGAATAGGATGGAGGCGACTGAAGATGGAGATGAAGGTTAGATGAAGTCATGAAAGTGAGTGAAGATGAGCATGACCGATGGAAACGATATACCGTCAATAAAATAAAGGTAAAAGTTTCTTCTTCTTTCCTTAGATACTTTGCAAAACGTCTCTTAAACTGAATTTAAAAAAACACCGTTACCTAAAAGAAGTCTTAAACTGTTACTGTTCCCCATAATAACCTTTTCCCCTCAGTTGCACTGAACCGTAACATAATACATAGGGCCTAATCTAACCTCCCTTCTGACCCGAAACATAATAGCTTTACTACTTAGCTCTGAGTTCCAAGGAAAGGTTAAGTCCAACGACCTCGGAGAAGACCGAAGACTGAAGACTAAGGACTGAATACGAGCAGCGAGTACGACGACGTCGACGGGGAGAAAAACTCCTCTCCCACCAATGGAGACTCCAACAACAACGCGAGGGAAGGAGTAGTCCAATCTACCCCGACACAGGTGAACGATGACGACGACGTTGCCGCTAATGACGACAGAAGGATGAAGAGGAGTCGCTCCAGCTGCACGGCGAGACTAACTCAGAACGCCGGCCCAAGTCATAGCAACAGCAACCGCCACTTCCCACAGCAAAATACCTGAAGCTCAGAAAAAACCAAAGAGGCCTAAAGGCCCAAGTAAGACACTTGGCTTTAGGATCAACGTCAGTGGACCTCCCTTTTCTCTCTCTCTGCTATACGGGCAGAAAGGAGGTTCACAATCACACTATACTAATGATCAAAACACTACTAAGTGCAACCAGTTAACCCACTTACATGACATGCATATGCATTATTTTATGCATTATTTGTAGCCCTTAAAGAATACTGATTATTAACACCCAATACTTATTACTATAAATACAGTATTCTAAATTATATATCGTCAAGATCAATGCACACTCTTCATAACATTGTCACTAGTATAAAATAAATAACAAAATTACAAAAGTAACCTGTAAAGATTACACGTGACACTGTTACACTCAGTTCGATGTTGGTGTTTTCTATCAGTATCTGATTCAGCCCCGATGCTTGAATTCCTGATAGTTGTGTAACTCAGATTCGTTTATTCACACAGCCCGTCCAAACAGCATACAAGTCACAAAGTCCACGTATGAAGTTTTCCGCTTTTATTCAGCACACATCAACAACGGCATACAATTCTCAATTCAACTCAACAACTTTCACAGCAACTCTCAGTTTCACTATCAACAACTTCACTCTCTCAACAACACACGGAGCATCGAATAAATAATTTTTCCTCTCCTTCGAGATGACGACAGCTCGTTCTAGAAAATGACGCATTACAACCAACCAATCAGAATTAAAGATCGTCATCACTGTCTTACGTCAATACATATTTTTATATCTTCCAGAACGACCTCTTGCTTCGACATGTATCGGGAAGTTTCTATCAAGAGTAAACACGCATATCCAGAAGATTCTCAAATAATATCGACTAACGCAAATTATCAACGTTATACAAAGCCTCTCCTAACAACAATGCAAACTCAAATCAAAGGTAAATAAACTCTATTATTGAATACTTTGCAAAACGAAACGATTAGATCTATCGTATACGTTTCCGACGTACTACCATTCGCGTTTCAACGTAACATAACCCCCCACTCAAGAAGAAATTTACCTAATTTCTTTCAACAACGTTGAAACGTAATGCACAAACAAAGTTCAGAATTAAAACTTATTTCAGACTCTCTGAACACTATCAACGTTCTCAGTTCATTCACACAGAGTCAATGATTTTCATCTTCAAATCCGTCTGGATATTGTCAATGTTCACAGTTCATCCACACAGTCAATGTTCTTTACTCACACACTCTGCTGAGGAAGTCCGCACCAACATTGTCCGATCCTTTGATAGATTCTACTCGCATGTTAAAGTTCTGCAAGTACATAGCCCATCTCATGATCCGACTGTTCACAAACTTGGCAGAGTTCAAGTAAGTTAGCGGCTTGTGATCAGTCTGTAGCACGAACTTCACTCCTTGAAGGTACAGTTCGAACTTCCGGATTCCCCATATGATGGCAAGGCACTCTTTCTCCATGGTCGAGTAATTTTTCTCAGCCCTGGACAGCTTCTTGCTGGCGTAACTGACCGGAAATAGTTTCCCTTCGTGTTCCTGCATCAGTATGGCGCCGATGCCTTCGTCCGCTGCGTCTGTTCTTAAGACGAATTCCTTGGAAGTGTCAGGCAGTCGTAGCACCGGATCCTTCGAAAGGAGGTCGCGCACAGTCTGGTATGCCTTCTCCTGAGACGGTCCCCACTGCACTTGGTTTGGACAGCCTTTCCGCACCAGGTCCGACAAGGGTGCTGTGATGGCGGAGTAGTTTGGTACAAACTCCCTGTAGTATCCAGCCAACCCCAGGAAAGATCGCACCTGCTTCTTGGTTTGGGGACGTGGAGCGTTCAGAATCTTGGTGACGTTTTCTAGTAGAAGCCCCTTTTGTCCTTCTTTCAGCGAATGGCCGATAAAGTCTACGTTGTCAGTCCCCAGAATGCACTTACTGGGTCTCACAGTCAGGTTGGCTTCTGTGAGACGGTGAAACAGCTCCCTCAAGGTCTGCAGATGCTCTTCCCAGGTGCGAGTGTGGACTAGCAGGTCGTCCCAGTAACACACGACATTGTCCATCCCTTTGAGCATCTTCTTCATCCTCTCTTCAGGGTAGCTCCGCTGTTGACCATACCAAAGGGCATCCTTAGGCACTCGTACGTCCCATCAGGGGTTATAAAAGCAGTCTTTGGTATGTCCTGTTGACGCACGGGGACTTGCCAATAACCTTTGCTGAGGTCAATCTTTGAGAAGATTCTACTCCCCGATAATTGGCGGAAGAGGTCTGCTGCGGTAGGCATCGGCTCAGGGTCGAAGACGGTGATCTTATTAACCTTCCTGTAGTCGATGCATACTCGGTTGCTCCCGTCCTTCTTCTTCACGACCACGACAGGGGACGCGTAGGGGGAACTGGACTCCTTGATGATGCCCATCTTCAGCATCTCATCGATGTCTTTCTTCAAGGATTCACGGGCCTTGAAAGGATCGGGAAGGGCTTGGATCGAACAGGGATATTCGAAGTGAGGTGGACTTCGTGTTCGACTAAAGTTGTAGAGCCAGGGACATCGCTGAAGTTGTGGGGAAACTCGCCCATAAGGTCCTTGAGCTCCAACTTTTGACCTTCCGTCAAGCTCGGTCCTAGCTTAACATCATCGATGCCTTCTTTGCTGTGGAAGTCTCCCAGTTCCAACAGTTCTTCGCTGTCAAAGCTGTTGTCGGTCACAGCTGCTGTTGCTGCGTGCACAGTCTCTGATGGCCTTTCTACGTACAGCTTAAGGAGGTTGGCGTGGTATATCTTGGAATGCTGGCCGACCTTCACCTTGTAGTCGTTGATACCCACCACGGTCTCCACTTCGTACGGGCCTTTCCACTGCATCAGCAACTTATTATGATCAGTAGGTAGCAGCACCAGCACTTTGTTGCCAGGTTTAAACTTCCTGTTCACAGCCCTACGGTCATAGTAGTGCTTTCCACAGTCTTGGGACTTCTTCAGGTTTTCTCTGGCTATCTCGAGAGTCTGCTCCATCTTCTCCCGTAGCTCAAACACGTACTGGTAACTGTTCTTCACCTCTGGGGTGTCCACTTCCTTCGTCCACAGTTCTTTCAGGATGTGCATCGGCCCTCGGATGGTTCTTCCGTACAGCAGCTCGAACGGAGAAAAGCCGGTGGACTCCTGCGGTACTTCTCTGTAGGCGAAAAGTAAGGCGTTGATGTAACGATGCCATTGTCTGGGCTGCTCGCTGCACAGTTTCTTCAGGGTGGACTTCAACGTAGCATTGAACTTTTCGACAAGCCCGTTGCACATTGGATGGTAGGGTGTCGTAGTCAAATGCCGGATGCTCAGCAGTCTGTTGACCTCCTTCATGCAGTCAGAGACGAACTGCGTCCCGAGGTCTGTCAGAATTTCTTCAGGCACTCCAAGTCTACTGAACATGTCCACCAGTGCCTCTGCTACAGTTTCAGTGTCAATCTTCTTCAGTGGCACTGCTTCTGGGTACCGAGTCGCATAGTCCACTAAAGTCAGTACCCACCGATGACCTTCTTCACTCGGAGGTCTTATTTCGCCGATTAAGTCTAAGGCCACCCTCTTGAAAGGTCGGTCGATCAGAGGCATCCTCTGCATAGGCACTTTCGGGACCCTTCCTCGAGGTATGGTCTTCTGGCAAATGTCACACGATCGGCAGAAACGGCTGACGTCCGCATGAAGCCCTGGCCAGTAGAACACCGCCTGGATTCTGTCTGACGTCTTTCTGATGCCTAGGTGACCTCCCATGATAGAGTCATGAGCTACTTCCATCACTTGGCGCCTTAGGGGTAACGGTACCAATACTTGACGTAGTGGTTTCCCTCCATTGACCCTCGGGTGCTGGAAGATTCGGTACAAGATCTTGGCCTTCACCTCAAAGTAGACCGTACCACTGCCTTTGGTCACGTGGTCTTGGCGGTTCCTGTACTTGTTTAAAGTACTGTCAGCTTCCTGGAGCTGGATCAGCTTATCTCGGTCCACGATGGCAGCTTTAGAGTTGTCGGCGACCTTCAGTGGCGTAGACGTCTTGTCTCTCTTGGCCTGGGCCCTGGTAGTGACAGCACCGACGATCTCTGGTCGGCAGGGCTGAGCCGGAGTAACCACATTGTCCCGTAGCAGCTCTGTAAGGTCTCCATCGGGAAATGGCAATGGATCCTCCTCCACAACTTCGACGTGTTGAGTTGAGGCAGGACTCCACTCTGGATCGGGGTCGTCGGGTCGTCTCGCGCCGTCGATATTCCCGATCATCAAATCATACAGCGGCTTCTTCAGGCAAACCGCTTCGACTTCGCCTATGTAGAAAGGGGTGTTGACATGAATCTTCGCAACTGGCGCTCTCACACATTTGCTGTCGGCCATAAGTGTCCATTTTGAATCGCCAGTGAACTGTTCTTTAGCGATTAGGTCTTCTCTGACGATGACCCCACTGCAGCCAGAGTCTCTTAAAACAGTCACTTCATGATTTCCGACGCGTCCCTTGGAAACAGGCATGTTCTGTACGGTCACAGCTGCGCTGGCGACGACGGGGATGGATTTCCCGTTGGCAAGGAGGAGTTGGCCATCAGTCATGCACTCTTGCACGTCCGCAGGGGTAGCTGTGCGCTCGGTCTCACTCGGAAGAATGACGCTCCCGCCGCACACTTGATGGTCAGATCTACTGGTTTGCCGTTGATTGGAGAACCGCCTCTGCCGGTTGCCCGCCGCTGAATTGTCCGTACTGCTCCGCTGTCCGCTACTTTTGTTTTGAGGACAGTTAGCCGCTCTGTGGTCTGTAGCGTTGCAGGTGAAACAGCCCCTTGAATGCCCTTCTCTGGGAGGAGGCGTGGAGTCCGTCTGTCTCTGGCTCGTCTGGCTCCCATGGATCTGGTTCCCATGGTTTCCAGTCTTCTGAAAATGTTTCGTCGCGCTGGGTGGCCCCAGGGTTTTCCCATGAGCGATAAGATATCTTTCAGCAGCCTCAGTCACATCTTTAAGCGTCTGCAGCTTTTGTTCTTCTAAGTGGGTCGCTAGGTCCTTGTGACAGGCATTGAGAAATTGTTCCTTCACGATCAGGTCATGGAGACTGTCGTAAGACTTCCTTTCGCCTGATAACTCCACCCACTTGTGTAGATATGACGACAGGCGCTCCACAAACTGCTTTGGCGTCTCGCCTGACTTAGGCCGGCATTCACGGAAGCGTTTACGGTAGCCCTTCTCTGTAAAGTTGTAGCACTGCAATAGGGCCTCTTTCAAGACGTCGTAGTCTTTAGCGTCATCGTCCGACAATCTGGTGTAGACGTCGAGTGCTTCTCCCGTCAGAAGTGCACTTAGTCGAATCGCCCAGTCTTGAGGTTGCCAGTTAGAGCTTTTGGCAAACCTTTCAAATCTCGCCAGATAACAGTCAATCTGGTCCTTCCCGTCGACGAAAGCTGGCAATCTTGGAGCCGTATGGTCGTTGGTGACTTGTGGCGCATGCTGATTGTTCTGGATACGCGCCAACTCTAGCTGGTATTGACGCTCAGCCTCTCTTTCCTCTCTTTCTTCACGACGTCGTTGCTCTTCTTTCTCTTGCCGCTGCTGTTCAATTTCTCTTTCTTCACGACGTCGTTGCTCTTCTTTTTCTTGCCGCTGCTGTTCAATTTCTAGACGCTTCTGTTCTAGTTCTATTTCTTTTTCTAGACGCTTCTCTTCCAATTCTCTTTCTTGTATTCTCTCCTGGGATTTGACGTACTCCGTCAGCTGTTTGCCTTTTAGATTCAGTTGAATCCCTTTCTGCCAGAAGTCAGCCATCTTGATGCTTCTGGAAAGTTCTTTTCAAGAAAGTTCTTTTTCTAGAAAGTTCTTGACTGTAGAGTTCTTTTTCTGGAAAGTTCTTGACTGTGCTGTACCTTTCTAGACTGTTCTAGAACAGCACGCTTTCTGCAGTAGCGCTGATGCTTGTCACTAGTCGCCTTCGTTGACGCAGGCCCCGCTGTCCTCGTCGTGTGCGACGCTGCACCACGCTGGTGTTGATGTACACGCTCCTGTGCTGAAGTAGACGCGACGTCCGCTAGCCGCTCTCTAACACTGGCGATGTAGCTCCGAGACTGTCCCTCGACGTAGTCCTGCGGCAGCCACGTAGTCCTGATCTGTTGTTCGCTCACGAAGCAACTCTTCAGCGACTACACGCCCTTGCAGTCAACCCGAACCTATCGGTGATGTAGTCCCAGTATGTTGGCCCCTCTCGACGCAACTTATTGGCGGCTACCCTCGATGACTGCCTCTCGTAACGTTGACTCGCTTGTTGTAGCAGTTGAACCCTTGGCTATGGCGTGAATCGCGGCTTGACCCCCAAAATGTTACACTCAGTTCGATGTTGGTGTTTTCTATCAGTATCTGATTCAGCCCCGATGCTTGAATTCCTGATAGTTGTGTAACTCAGATTCGTTTATTCACACAGCCCGTCCAAACAGCATACAAGTCACAAAGTCCACGTATGAAGTTTTCCGCTTTTATTCAGCACACATCAACAACGGCATACAATTCTCAATTCAACTCAACAACTTTCACAGCAACTCTCAGTTTCACTATCAACAACTTCACTCTCTCAACAACACACGGAGCATCGAATAAATAATTTTTCCTCTCCTTCGAGATGACGACAGCTCGTTCTAGAAAATGACGCATTACAACCAACCAATCAGAATTAAAGATCGTCATCACTGTCTTACGTCAATACATATTTTTATATCTTCCAGAACGACCTCTTGCTTCGACATGTATCGGGAAGTTTCTATCAAGAGTAAACACGCATATCCAGAAGATTCTCAAATAATATCGACTAACGCAAATTATCAACGTTATACAAAGCCTCTCCTAACAACAATGCAAACTCAAATCAAAGGTAAATAAACTCTATTATTGAATACTTTGCAAAACGAAACGATTAGATCTATCGTATACGTTTCCGACGTACTACCATTCGCGTTTCAACGTAACAGACACACATGAGCTAAAGGACAGCAGCAATGACCAGCAGATCTCTCAGTACTACAATAAACGGCTGTCATCAGGTAAAAAAAATATAAAAAACCTATTCACTTACTCTATAAAGAGCCTCTTTATCGTACGACGGCCCTGGCATCAACAGCCACACGCAACCGGCCGAAGGACACCGCTCGAGACGCGAATAACCACGACGGCCACAACCAACGCCACCGACAGCGAAGATGACGACCGCATCTCTCCTTGAACACAGCAGGAACCGCTGCAACCACCGTAGCACTGAGAAGAGCCGGACGTCGGGCAAACCGTAGCTTCAAGATAACACGGGGTAAACCCGCACCCGTCATGGCGAAAGCGGTAACAGAGCAAGCTATTAGAGAACCTTACTGCACTACATCTCGACACGGTCTGCCCTCCCACCACCTAACAAATTACCGACGATGTGAACTCGGCCGAAATATTTTAAAGCCGATTGGCTAAAGCAGAATCACAACTGGATAAGGGAAAGGAAGAGGGAGAAAGAAACAGTATTCATCCTGTACCACACATCCACACTCATCCAGCAGAACGAGCAAAAGGTTCTAGCAGTGTTCGCACGTTATCAATCCCTAATAATAGTATTTCTGCTAGCCTGTAATACATTAATATTATTATATAATATTATAATATCATTTTATTGTAATAAAATGAATGCAATACTATCACGTTATGTAAATTGTAATAGTATTGCTGCTAGCCTGTAACCTGTAATATTATTGCTGCTAGCCTGTAACCTGTAACAGTATTGCTGCTAGCCTGTAACCTGTAATAGTTTTGCTGCTAGCCTGTAACCTGTAATATTATTGCTGCTAGCCTGTAACCTGTGATAGTATTGCTGCTAGCCTGTAACCTGTAATTGTATTGCTGCTAGCAGCAATATTAATAAATGTAATAGTAATGCTGCTAGCCTGTAGTAGTATTGCTGCTAGCCTGTAATAGTATTGCTGCTAGCCTGTAACCTGTAATAGTATTGCTGCTAGCCTGTAATAGTATTGCTGCTAGCCTGTAATAGTATTGCTGCTAGCCTTTAATAGTATTGCTGCTACCCTGTAATAGTATTGCTGCTTGCCTGCAATAGTATTGCTGCTAGCCTGTAACCTGTAAAAGTATTGCTGCTAGCCTGTAATAGTATTGCTGCTAGCCTGTAACTTGTAAAAGTATTGCTGCTAGCCTGTAACCTGTAATAGTATTGCTGCTAGCCTGTAACCTGTAAAAGTATTGCTGCTAGCCTGTAACCTGTAACAGTATTGCTGCTAGCCTGAAACCTGTAATAGTATTGCTGCTAGCCTGTAATGGTACTGCTGCTAGCCTGTAATAGTATTGCTGCTAGCCTGTAACCTGTAATAGTATTGCTGCTAGCCTGTAATAGTATTTCTGCTAGCCTGTAACCTGTAATAGTATTGCTGCTAGCCTGTAATAGTATTGCTGCTAGCCTGTAACCTGTAATAGTATTGCTGCTAGCCTGTAACCTGTAATTGTATTGCTGCTACCCTGTTACCTGTAATAGTATTGCTGCTAGCCTGTAATAGTATTGCTGCTAGCCTGTAACCTGTAATAGTTTTGCTGCTAGCCTGTAACCTGTAATTTTATTGCTGCTAGCCTGTAACCTGTGATAGTATTGCTGCTAGCCTGTAACCTGTAATAGTATTGCTGCTAGCCTGTAATGGTATTGCTGCTAGCCTGTAACCTGTAAAAGTATTGCTGCTAAGCCTGTAACCTGTAATAGTATTTGTGCTAGCCTGTATTAGTATTGCTGCTAGCCTGTAATAATATTGCTGCTAGCCTGTAACCTGTAATAGTATTGCTGCTAGCCTGTAATAGTATTGCTGCTAGCCTGTAACCTGTAATAGTAATGCTGCTAGCCTGTAGTAGTATTGCTGCTAGCCTGTAATAGTATTGCTGCTAGCCTGTAACCTGTAATAGTATTGCTGCTGGCCTGTAACCTGTAAAAGTATTGCTGCTAGCATGTAACCTGTAATAGTATTGCTGCTAGCCTGTAAAAGTATTGCTGCTAGCCTGTAATTGTATTGCTGCTACCCTGTAACTTGTAATAGTATAGCTGCTAGCCTGTAATAGTATTGCTGCTAGCCTGTAATAGTATTGCTGCTAGCCTGTAATAGTATTGCTGCTAGTATGTAATAGTATTGCTGCTAGCCTGTAATAGTATTGATGCTAGCCTGTAAAAGTATTGCTGCTAGCCTGTATTAGTATTGCTGTTAGCCTGTAATAATATTGCTGCTAGCCTGTAACCTGTAATAGTATTGCTGCTAGCCTGTAACCTGTAATAGTATTGCTGCTAGCCTGTAACCTGTAATAGTATTGCTGCTAGCCTGTATTAGTATTGCTGTTAGCCTGTAATAATATTGCTGCTAGCCTGTAACCCTAAAATAGTATTGCTGCTAGCCTGTATCCTGTAATAGTATTGCTGCTAGCCTGTAATACTATTGCTGCTAGCCTGTAACCTGTAAAAGTATTGCTGCTAGCCTGTAACCTGTAATAGTATTGCTGCTAGCCTGTAACCTGTAAAAGTATTGCTGCTAGCTCGTAACCTGTAATAGTATTGCTGCTAGCCTGTAACCTGTAATAGTATTGCTGCTAGCCTGTATAGGTATTGCTGCTAGTCTGTAATAGTATTGCTGCTAGCCTGTAACCTGTAATAGTATTGCTGCTAGCCTGTAATAGTTTTTCTGCTAGCCTGTAACCTGTAATAGTATTGCTGCTAGCCTGTAATAGTATTGCTGCTAGCCTGTAACCTGTAATAGTATTGCTGCTAGCCTGTAACCTGTAATAGTATTGCTGCTACCCTGTTACCTGTAATAGTATTGCTGCTAGACTGTAATAGTATTGCTGCTAGCCTGTAACCTGTAATAGTATTGCTGCTAGCCTGTAATAGTATTGCTGCTAGCCTGTAACCTGTAATAGTATTGCTGCTAGACTGTAATAGTATTGCTGCTAGCCTGTAACTTGTAATAGTATTGCTGCTAGCCTGTAACCTGTAATATTATTGCTGCTAGCCTGTAACCTGTAACAGTATTGCTGCTAGCCTGTAACCTGTAATAGTTTTGCTGCTAGCCTGTAACCTGTAATATTATTGCTGCTAGCCTGTAACCTGTGATAGTATTGCTGCTAGCCTGTAACCTGTAATAGTATTGCTGCTAGCCTGTAATAGTATTGCTGCTAGCCTGTAACCTGTAATAGTATTGCTGCTAAGCCTGTAACCTGTAATAGTATTTGTGCTAGCCTGTATTAGTATTGCTGCTAGCCTGTAATAATATTGCTGCTAGCCTGTAACCTGTAATAGTATTGCTGCTAGCCTGTAACCTGTAATAGTATTGCTGCTAGCCTGTATAAGTATTGCTGCTAGCCTGTAACCTGTAATAGTATTGCTGCTAGCCTGTAACCAGTAATGGTATTGCTGCTAGCCTGTAACCAGTAATAGTATTGCTGCTAGCCTGTAACCTGTAATAGTATTGCTGCTAGCCTGTAATAGTATTGCTGCTAGCCTGTAACCTGTAATAGTATTGCTGCTAGCCTGTAATTGTATTGCTGCTAGCCTGTAACCTGTAATAGTATTGCTGCTAGCCTGTAACCTGTAATAGTATTGCTGCTTACCTGTAACCTGTAACAGTATTGCTGCTAGCCTGTAACCTGTAATAGTATTGCTGCTAGCCTGTAAAAGTATTGCTGCTAGCATGTAACCTGTAATAGTATTGCTGCTAGCCTGTAAAAGTATTGCTGCTAGCCTGTAATAGTATTGCTGCTAGCCTGTAACTTGTAAAAGTATTGCTGCTAGCCTGTAACCTGTAATAGTATTGTTGCTAGCCTGTAACCTGTAATAGTATTGCTGCTAGCCTGTAACCTGTAATAGTATTGCTGCTAGCCTGTAACCTGTAATAGTAATGCTGCTAGCCTGTAATAGTATTGCTGCTAGCCTGTAATAGTATTGCTGCTAGCCTGTAACCTGTAATAGTATTGCTGCAAGCCTGTAACCTGTAATAGTATTGCTGCTAGCCTGTAAATTGTAATAGTATTGCTGCTAGCCTGTAATAGTATTGCTGCTAGCCTGTAATAGTATTGCTGCTAGCCTGTAACCTGTAATAGTATTGCTGCTAGCCTGTAATAGTATTGCTGCTAGCCTGTAATAGTATTGCTGCTAGCCTGTAATAGTATTGCTGCTAGCCTGTAATAGTATTGCTGCTAGCCGGCAATAGTATTGCTGCTAGGCTGAAATAGTATTGCTGCTAGCCTGTAACCTGTAATAGTATTGTTGCTAGCCTGTAACCTGTAATAGTATTGCTGCTAGCCTGTACCCTGCAATAAAATTGCTTCTATCCTGTAATAGTATTGCTGCTAGTCTGTAACCTGTAATAGTATTGCTGCTAGCCTGTAACCTGTAATAGTATTGCTGCTAGCCTGTAATAGTATTGCTGCAGGCCTGTAATAGTATTGCTGCTAGCCTGTAACCTGTAATAGTATTACTGTTAGCCTGAAACCTATAATAGTATTGCTGCTAGCCTGTAACCTGTAATAGTATTGCTGCTAGCCTGTAACCTGTAATAATATTGCTGCTAGCCTGTAACCTGTAATAGCATTGCTGCTAGCCTGTAACCTGTAATAGTATTGCTTCTAGCCTGTAATAGTATTACTGCTAGCCTGTAATAGTATTGCTGCTAGCCTGTAACCTGTAATAGTATTGCTGCTAGCCTGGAACCTGTAATAGTATTGCTGCTAGCCTGTAACCTGTAATAGTATTGCTGTTAGCCTGAAACCTGTAATAGTATTGCTGCTAGCCTGTAACCTGTAATAGTATTGCTGCTAGCTTGTAACCTGTAATAGTATTGCTGCTAGCCTGTAACCTGCAATAGAATTGCTGCTAGCCTGTAACCTGTAATAGTAATGCTGTTAGCCTGTAATAGTATTGCTGATAGCCTGTAATATTATTGCTGCTAGCCTGTAACCTGTAATAGTATTGCTGCTAGCCTGTAACCTGTAATAGTATTGCTGCTAGCCTGTAACCTGTAATAATATTGCTGCTAGCCTGTAACCTGTAATAGTATTGGTGCTAGCAAGAAAAAGTATTGCTGCTAGCCTGTAACTAGAAATAGTATTTCTGCTAGCCTGTAACTTGTAATAGTATTGCTGCTAGCCTGTAACCTGCAATAGTATTGCTGCTAGCCTGTAGGATTATTGCTGCTGGCCTGTAATAGTATTGCTGCTAGCCTGTAACCTGTAATAGTATTGCTGCTAGCCTGTAACCTGTAATAGTATTGCTGCAAGCTTGTAACCTGTAATAGTATTGCTGCTAGCCTGTAATAGTATTGCTGCTAGCCTGTAACCTGTAATAGTATTGCTGCTAGCCTGTAATAGTATTGGTGCTAGCCTGTAACCTGTAATAGTATTGCTGCTAGCCTGTAACCTGTAATAGTATTGCTGCTAGCCTGTAATAGTATTGCTGCTAGCCTGTAACCTGTAATAGTGTTGCTGCTAGCCTGTAATTGTATTGCTGCTAGCCTGCAATAGTATTGCTGCTAGGCTGAAATAGTATTGCTGCTAGCCTCTAACCTGTAATAGTATTGTTGCTAGCCTGTAACCTGTAATAGTATTGCTGCTAGCCTGTACCCTGCAATAAAATTGCTTCTATCCTGTAATAGTATTGCTGCTAGCCTGTAACCTGTAATAGAATTGCTGCTAGCCTGTAACCTGTAATAGTATTGCTGCTAGCCTGTAATAGTATTGCTGCCGACCTGTAATAGTATTGCTGCTAGCCTGTAACCTGTAATAGTATTGCTGTTAGCCTGAAACCTATAATAGTATTGCTGCTAGCCTGTAACCTGTAATAGTATTGCTGCTAGACTGTAACCTGTAATACTATTGCTGCTAGCCTGTAACCTGTAATAGCATTGCTGCTAGCCTGTATCCTGTAATAGTATTGCTGCTAGCCTGGATTAGTATTGCTGCTAGCCTGTAATAGTATTGCTGCTAGCCTGTAACCTGTAATAGTATTGCTGCTAGCCTGGAACCTGTAATAGTATTGCTGCTAGCCTGTAACCTGTAATAGTATTGCTGTTAGCCTGAAACCTGTAGTAGTATTGCTGCTAGCCTGTAACCTGTAATAGTATTGCTGCTAGCCTGTAAACGGTAATAATATTGCTGCTAGCCTGTAACCTGTAATAGCATTGCTACTAGCCTGTAACCTGTAATAGTCTTGCTGCTAGCCTGGATTAGTATTGCTGCTAGCCTGTAATAGTATTGCTGCTAGCCTGTAACCTGTAATAGTATTGCTGCTAGCCTGGAACCTGTAATAGTATTGCTGCTAGCCTGTAACCTGTAATAGTAGTGCTGCTAGCTGGTAACCTGTAATAGTATTGCTGCTAGCCTGTAACCTGTAATAGTATTGCTGCTAGCCTGTAACCTGTAATAGTATTGCTGCTAGCCTTTAATATTATTGCTCCTAGCCTGTAATAGTATTGCTGCTAGCCTGTAATAGTATTGCTGCTAGCCTGTAACCTGTAATAGTATTGCTGCTAACCTGTAACCTGTAATAGCATTGCTGCTAGCCTGTAACCTGTAATAGTTTTGCTGCTAGCCTGTAGTAGTATTGCTGCTAGCCTGTAACCTGTAATAGTATTGCTGCTAGCCTGTAATAGTATTGCTGCTAGCCTGTAATAGTATTGCTGCTAGCCTGTAATAGTATTGCTGCTAGCCTGTAACCTGTAATAGTATTGCTGCTAGCCTTTAACCTGTAATAGTATTGCTGCTAGCCTGTAATAGTATTGCTGCTAGCCTGTAACCTGTAATAGTATTGCTGCTAGCCTGTAACCTGTAATAGTATTGCTGCTAGCCTGTAACCTGTAATAGTATTGCTGCTAGCCTGTAACCTGTAATAGTATTGCTGCTAGCCTGTAATAGTATTGCTGCTAGCCTGTAACCTGTAATAGTATTGCTGCTAGCCTGTAACCTGTAATAGTATTGCTGCTAGCCTGTAACCTGTAATAGTATTGCTGCTAGCCTGTAACCTGTAATAGTATTGCTGGTAGCCTGTAATACTATTGCTGCTAGCCTGTAATAGTATTGCTGCTAGCTTGTAACCTGTAATAGTATTGCAGCTAGCCTGTAATAGTATTGCTGCTAGCCTGTAATAGTATTGCTGCTATCCTGTAACCTGTAAAAATATTGCTGCTAGCCTGTAACCTGTAATAGTATTGCTGCTAGCCTGTAACCTGTAATAGTATTGCTGCTAGCCTGTAACCTGTAATAATATTGTAATAGTATTTCTGCTAGCTTGTAATAGTATTGCTGCTAGCCTGTAACCTGTAATAGTATTGCTGCTAGCCTGTAACCTGTAAGAGTATTGCTGCTAGCCTGTAACCTGTAATAGTATTGCTGCTAGCCTGTAACCTGTAATAGTATTGCTGCTAGCCTGTAACTTGTAATAGTATTGCTGCTAGCCTGTAATAGTATTGCTGCTAGCCTGTAATAGTATTGCTGCTAGCCTGTAACCTGTGATAGTATTGCTGCTAGGCTGTAACCTGTAATTGTATTGCTGCTAGCCTGTAATAGTATTGCTGCTAGCCTGTAATAGTATTGCTGCTATCCTGTAACCTGTAAAAGTATTGCTGCTAGCCTGTAACCTGTAATAGTATTGCTGCTAGCCTGTAACCTGTAATAGTATTGCTGCTAGCCTGTTATAGTATTGCTGCTAGCCTGTAACCTGTAATAGTATTGCTGCTAGCCTGTAATAGTATTTCTGCTAGCCTGTAATAGTATTGCTGCTAGCCTGTAACCTGTAATAGTATTGCTGCTAGCCTGTAACCTGTAAGAGTATTGCTGCTAGCCTGTAACCTGTAATAGTATTGCTGCTAGCCTGTAACCTGTAATAGTATTGCTGCTAGCCTGTAACCTGTTATAGTATTGCTGCTAGCCTGTAATAGTATTGCTGCTAGCCTGTAATAGTATAGCTGCTAGCCTGCAACCTGTAATAGTATTGCTGCTAGCCTGTAACCTGTAATTGTATTGCTGCTAGCCTGTAATAGTATTGCTGCTAGCCTGTAATAGTATTGCTTCTAGCCTGTAATAGTATTGCTGCTAGCCTGTAATAGTATTGATGCTAGCCTGTAATAGTATTGCTACTAGCCTGTAATAGTATTGCTGCTAGCCTGTAACCTGTATTAGTATTGCTGCTAGCCAGTAATAGTATTGCTCCGAGCCTGTAACCTGTATTTGTATTGCTGCTAGCCTGTAACCTGTAATAGTATTGCTGCTAGCCTGTAACCTGTAATAGTATTGCTGCTAGCCTGTAACCCGTAATAGTATTGTTGCTAGCCTGTAACCTGTAATAGTATTGCGGCTTGCCTATAACCTGTAATAGTATTGCTGCTAGCCTGTAACCTGTAATAGTATTGCTGCTAGCCTGTAACCTGTAATAAAATTGTGCTAGCCTGTAACCTGTAATAGTATTGCTGCTAGCCTGTAATAGTACTGCTGCTAGCCTGTAACCTGTAATAGTATTGCTGCTAGCCTGTAATAGTATTGCTGCTAGCCTGTAACATGTAACAGTATTGCTGCTAGCCTGTAACCTGTAATAGTATTGCTGCTAGCCTGTAACCTGTAATAGTAATGCTGCTAGCCTGTAACCTGTAATAGTATTGCTGCTAGCCTGTAATAGTATTGCTGCTAGCCTGTAACCTGTAATAGTATTGCTGCTAGCCTGTAATAGTATTGCTGCTAGCCTGTAATAGTATTGCTGCTAGCCTGTAATATTATTGCTGCTAGCCTGTAACCTGTAATAGTATTGCTGCTAGCCTGTAACCTGTAATAGTATTGCTGCTAGCCTGTAATAGTATTGCTGCTAGCCTGTAACCTGTAGTAGTATTGCTTCTAGCCCATAGCTTACTTTACTACAGGCCTACTCAACGTAACGCGCGTTTGTAGACTGGAGGCCGACTTTTGCCTGCCTCTGTCTCCAGTCAGCAGTGAAACTATTACCAACACACATCGATTGCGTAGGTGACGAGAAGTACATTATTTTGAACGTGTTGTTTGAGCGCCAAAGATGGGGAGAAAATGTTGTGTTTACGGGTGTAAAACAGGCTATAAATCAACAAAAGAGCCCTCCCTCAAGCGACTGAAACTGTCCTAATAATGATTGTGCTTACCACACAGGTTAGTGTTAATTGTGTAGTTCTTGTTTTTGACTATAACTACTTGCTGTTCTTTGTATTATTTGTATCACTCTCTATGACTATGAAACAAGGGAGCACTGCTTCGGCTTTGAGCAAATAAGTATGTATCGGCTCACAGGAGGGATAGGGTGGGTTGTTTTTTTCTTTGAGTCTTCAAAGAAATTTTACAGATATTTTGGTATCCTTCCATGTATAATTATTTACTTGCAGTGAAACTATTACCAACACTCATCGATTGCGTAGGTGACGAGAAGTAGGCCTACATTATTTTGAACGTGTTGTTTGAGCGCCAAAGATGGGGAGAAAATGTTGTGTTTACGGGTGTAAAACAGGCTATAAATCAACAAAAGAGCCCTCCCCCAAGCGACTGAAACTGTCCTAATAATGATTGTGCTTACCACACAGGTTAGTGTTAATTGTGTAGTTCTTGTTTTTGACTATTACTACTTGCTGTTCTTTGTATTATTTGTATCACTCTCTATGAGTATGAAACAAGGGAGCACTGCTTCGGCTTTGAGCAAATAAGTATGTATCGGCTCACAGGAGGGATAGGGTGGGTTGTTTTTTTCTTTGAGTCTTCAAAGAAATTTTACAGATATTTTGGTATCCTTCCATGTATAATTATTTACTTTCAGTCACATATTAGTGGATTTACTGCACTCAACTTAGAGGGAGTTAAGCACTAGCCCATGATAAAAATTAAATAAAAATCACCTAAATTGAAAGAAATATATAATAAAATATGCCTTCTACAAGCTTATAAACAACTAAACTTAAATTTATTTTCATAATGTGTTAAAGAAAAGTCTCACACTAATGTAATCTACATAGACAAAGTAGGCCTCCAGTCCCAGACTCCAGTTGCACGTTGAGTAGGCCTGTAGTAAAGTAAGCCATGTTCTAGCCTGTAACCTGTAATAGTATTGCTGCTAGCCTGTAACCTGTAATAGTAATGCTGCTAGCCTGTAACCTGTAATAGTATTGCTGCTAGCCTGTAACCTGTAATAGTATTGCTGCTAGCCTGTAACCAGTAATAGTATTGCTGCTAGCCTGTAACCTGTAATAGTATTGCTGCTAGCCTGTAATAGTATTGCTGCTAGCCTGTAACCTGTAATAGTATTGCTGCTAGCCTGTAATTGTATTGCTGCTAGCCTGTAACCTGTAATAGTATTGCTGCTAGCCTGTAACCTGTAATAGTATTGCTGCTTACCTGTAACCTTTAACAGTATTGCTGCTAGCCTGTAACCTGTAATAGTATTGCTGCTAGCCTGTAATAGTATTGCTGCTAGCATGTAACCTGTAATAGTATTGCTGCTAGCCTGTAAAAGTATTGCTGCTAGCCTGTAATAAAATTGCTGCTAGCCTGTAACCTGTAAAAGTATTGCTGCTAGCCTGTAACCTGTAATAGTATTGCTGCTAGCCTGTAACCTGTAATAGTATTGCTGCTAGCCTGTAACCTGTAATAGTATTGCTGCTAGCCTGTAACCTGTAATAGTAATGCTGCTAGCCTGTAATAGTATTGCTGCTAGCCTGTAATAGTATTGCTGCTAGCCTGTAACCTGTAATAGTATTGCTGCTAGCCTGTAACCTGTAATAGTATTGCTGCTAGCCTGTAAATTGTAATAGTATTGCTGCTAGCCTGTAATAGTATTGCTGCTAGCCTGTAATAGTATTGCTGCTAGCCTGTAACCTGTAATAGTATTGCTGCTAGCCTGTAATAGTATTGCTGGTAGCCTGTAATAGTATTGCTGCTAGCCTGTAATAGTATTGCTGCTAGCCTGTAATAGTATTGCTGCTAGCCGGCAATAGTATTGCTGCTAGGCTGAAATAGTATTGCTGCTAGCCTGTAACCTGTAATAGTATTGTTGCTAGCCTGTAACCTGTAATAGTATTGCTGCTAGCCTGTATCCTGCAATAACATTGCTTCTATCCTGTAATAGTATTGCTGCTAGCCTGTAACCTGTAATAGTATTGCTGCTAGCCTGTAACCTGTAATAGTATTGCTGCTAGCCTGTAATAGTATTGCTGCAGGCCTGTAATAGTATTGCTGCTAGCCTGTAACCTGTAATAGTATTACTGTTAGCCTGAAACCTATAATAGTATTGCTGCTAGCCTGTAACCTGTAATAGTATTGCTGCTAGCCTGTAACCTGTAATAATATTGCTGCTAGCCTGTAACCTGTAATAGCATTGCTGCTAGCCTGTAACCTGTAATAGTATTGCTTCTAGCCTGTAATAGTATTACTGCTAGCCTGTAATAGTATTGCTGCTAGCCTGTAACCTGTAATAGTATTGCTGCTAGCCTGGAACCTGTAATAGTATTGCTGCTAGCCTGTAACCTGTAATAGTATTGCTGTTAGCCTGAAACCTGTAATAGTATTGCTGCTAGCCTGTAACCTGTAATAGTATTGCTGCTAGCTTGTAACCTGTAATAGTATTGCTGCTAGCCTGTAACCTGCAATAGAATTGCTGCTAGCCTGTAATAGTAATGCTGTTAGCCTGTAATAGTATTGCTGATAGCCTGTAATATTATTGCTGCTAGCCTGTAACCTGTAATAGTATTGCTGCTAGCCTGTAACCTGTAATAGTATTGCTGCTAGCCTGTAACCTGTAATAGTATTGCTGCTAGCCTGTAATAGTATTGCTGCTAGCCTGTAATAGTATTGCTGCTAGCCTGTAATTGTATTGCTGCTAGCCTATAACCTGTAATAGTATTGCTGCTAGCCTGTAACCTGTAATAGTATTGCTGCTAGCCTGTAATATTATTGCTGCTAGCCTGTAACCTGTAATAGTATTGCTGCTAGCCTGTAACCTGTAATAGTAATGCTGCTAGCCTGTAACCTGTAATAGTATTGCTGCTAGCCTGTAACCTGTAATAGTATTGCTGCTAGCCTGTAATAGTATTGCTGCTAGCCTGTAACCTGTAATAGTATTGCTGCTAGCCTGTAACCTGTAATAGTATTGCTGCTAGCCTGTAACCTGTAATAGTATTGCTGCTAGCCTGTAATACTATTGCTGCTAGCCTGTAATAGTATTGCTGCTAGCTTGTAACCTGTAATAGTATTGCAGCTAGCCTGTAATAGTATTGCTGCTAGCCTGTAATAGTATTGCTGCTATCCTGTAACCTGTAAAAATATTGCTGCTAGCCTGTAACCTGTAATAGTATTGCTGCTTGCCTGTAACCTGTAATAGTATTGCTGCTAGCCTGTAATAGTATTGCTGCTAGCCTGTAACCTGTAATAATATTGTAATAGTATTTCTGCTAGCTTGTAATAGTATTGCTGCTAGCCTGTAACCTGTAATAATATTGCTGCTAGCCTGTAACCTGTAAGAGTATTGCTGCTAGCCTGTAACCTGTAATAGTATTGCTGCTAGCCTGTAACCTGTAATAGTATTGCTGCTAGCCTGTAACCTGTAATAGTATTGCTGCTAGCCTGTAACCTGTAATAGTATTGCTGCTAGCCTGTAATAGTATTGCTGCTAGCCTGTAACCTGTAATAGTATTGCTGCTAGCCTGTAACCTGTAATTGTATTGCTGCTAGCCTGTAATAGTATTGCTGCTAGCTTGTAATATTAGTCCTGCTAGCCTGTATTAGTATTGCTGCTAGCCTGTAATAGTATTGCTGCTAGCCTGTATCAGTATTGCTGCTAGCCTGTAATAGTATTGCTGCTAGCCTGTAATAGTATTGCTGCTAGCCTGTAATCTGTAATAGTATTGCTGCTAGCCAGTAATAATATTGCTCCGAGCCCGTAACCTGTAATAGTATTGCTGCTAGCCTGTAACCTTTAATAGTATTGCTGCTAGCCTGTAACCTGTACTAGTATTGCTGCTAGCCTGTAACCTGTAATAGTATTGCTGCTAGCCTGTAACCTGTAATAGTATTGCTGCTTGCCTGTAACCTGTAATAGTATTGCTGCTAGCCTGTAACCTGTAACAGTATTGCTGCTAGCCTGTAGTTTGTAATAAAATTGCTGCTAGCCTGTAACCTGTAATAGTATTGCTGCTAGCCTGTAATAGTATTGCTGCTAACCTGTAACCTGTAATAATATTGCTGCTATCCTGTAATAGTATTGCTGCTAGCCTGTAACCTGTAATAGTATTGCTGCTAGCCTGTAACCTGTAATAGTATTGCTGCTAGCCAGTAACCTGTAATAGTATTGCTGCTAGCCTGTAACCTGTAATAGTAATGCTGCTAGCCTGTAACCTGTAATAGTATTGCTGCTAGCCTGTAATAGTATTGCTGCTAGCCTTTAACCTGTAATAGTATTGCTGCTAGCCTGTAATGGTATTGCTGCTAGCCCGTAATAGTATTGCTGCTAGCCTGTAATAGTATTGCTGCTAGCCTGTAACCTGTAATAGTATTGCTGCTAGCCTGTAACCTGTAATAGTATTGATGCTAGCCTGTAACCTGTAATAGTATTGCTGCTAGCCTGTAACCTGTAATAGTATTGCTGCTAGCCTGTAACCTGTAATAGTATTGCTGCTAGCCTGTAACCTGTAATAGTATTGCTGCTAGCCTCCAACCTGTAATAGTATTGCTGCTAGCCTGTAACCTGTAATAATATTGCTGCTAGCCTGTAACCTGTAATAGTATTGCTGCTAGCCTGGAACCTGTAATAGTATTGCTGCTAGCCTGTAATAGTATTGCTGCTAGTCTGTAACCTGTAATAGTATTGCTGCTAGCCTGTAATAGTATTGCTGCTAGCCTGTAACCTGTAATAGTATTGCTGCTAGCCTGTAACCTGTAATAGTATTGCTGCCTACCTGTAACCTGTAATAGTATTGCTGCTAGCCTGTAACCTGTAATAGTATTGCTGCTAGCCTGTAATAGTATTGCTGCTAGCATGTAACCTGTAATAGTATTGCTGCTAGCCTGTAAATGTATTGCTGCTAGCCTGTAATAGTATTGCTGCTAGCCTGTAACCTGTAATAGTATTGCTGCTAGCCTGTAACCTGTAATAGTATTGCTGCTAGCCTGTAACCTGTAATAGTATTGCTGCTAGCCTGTAACCTGTAATAGTTATGCTGCTAGCCTGTAGCCTGTAATGGTATTGCTGCTAGCCTGTAATAGTATTTCTTCTAGCCTGTAATAGTATTGCTGCTAACCTGTAACCTGTAATAGTATTGCTGCTAGCCTGTAACCTGTAATAGTATTGCTGCTAGCCTGTAAATGGTATTAGTATTGCTGCTAACCTGTAATAGTATTGCTGCTAACCTGTATTAGTATTGCTGCTAGCCTATAATAGTATTACTGCTAGCCTGTAATAATTTTGCTGCTAGCCTGTAATAGTATTGCTGCTAGCCTGTAACCTGTAATAGTATTGCTGCTAGCCTGTAACCTGTAATAATATTGCTGCTAGCCTGTAACCTGGAATAGTATTGCTGCTAGCCTGTAATAGTATTGCTGCTAGCCTGTAATAGTATTACTGCTAGCCTGTAACCTGTAATATTATTGCTGCTAGCCTGTAATAGTATTGCTGCTAGCCTGTAATAGTATTGCTGCTAGCCTGTAATAGTATTTCTGCTAGCCTGTAATAGTATTGCTGATAGCCTGTAATAGTATTGCTGCTAGCCTGTAACCTGTAATAGTAATGCTGCTAGCCTGTAAAAGTATTGTTGCTACCCTGTAACCTGTAATAGTATTGCTGCTAGCCTGTAACCTGCAATAAAATTACTTCAAGCCTGTACCAGTATTGCTGCTAGCCTGTAACCTGTAATAGTATTGCTGCTAGTCTGTAACCTGTAATAGTATTGCTGCTAGCCTGTAATAGTATTGCTGCTAGCCTATAATAGTATTGCTGCTAGCCTGTAACCTGTAATAGTATTGCTGCTAGCCTGAAACCTGTAATAGTATTGCTGCTAGCCTATAACCTGTAATAGTATTGCTGCTAGCCTGTAACCTGTAACAATATTGCTGCTAGCCTGTAACCTGTAATAGTATTGCTGCTAGCCTGTAACCTGTAAAAGTATTGCTGCTAGCCTGTAACCTGTAATAGTATTGCTGCTAGCCTGTAACCTGTAATAGTATTGCTTCTAGCCTGTAACCTGTAATAGTATTGCTGCTAGCCTGTAACCTGTAATAGTAATGCTGCTAGCCTGTAATAGTATTGCTGCTAGCCTGTAATAGTATTGCTGCTAGCCTGTAACCTGTAATAGTATTGCTGCTAGCCTGTAACCTGTAATAGTATTGCTGCTAGCCTGTAAATTGTAATAGTATTGCTGCTAGCCTGTAATAGTATTGCTGCTAGCCTGTAATAGTATTGCTGCTAGCCTGTAACCTGTAATAGTATTGCTGCTAGCTTGTAATAGTATTGCTGGTAGCCTGTAATAGTATTGCTGCTAGCCTGTAATAGTATTGCTGCTAGCCTGTAATAGTTTTGCTGCTAGCCTGTAATAGTATTGCTGCTAGCCGGCAATAGTATTGCTGCTAGGCTGAAATAGTATTGCTGCTAGCCTGTAACCTGTAATAGTATTGTTGCTAGCCTGTAACCTGTAATAGTATTGCTGCTAGCCTGTACCCTGCAATAAAATTGCTTCTATCCTGTAATAGTATTGCTGCTAGCCTGTAACCTGTAATAGTATTGCTGCTAGCCTGTAACCTGTAATAGTATTGCTGCTAGCCTGTAATAGTATTGCTGCAGGCCTGTAATAGTATTGCTGCTAGCCTGTAACCTGTAATAGTATTACTGTTAGCCTGAAACCTATAATAGTATTGCTGCTAGCCTGTAACCTGTAATAGTATTGCTGCTAGCCTGTAACCTGTAATAATATTGCTGCTAGCCTGTAACCTGTAATAGCATTGCTGCTAGCCTGTAACCTGTAATAGTATTGCTGCTAGCCTGGATTAGTATTACTGCTAGCCTGTAATAGTATTGCTGCTAGCCTGTAACCTGTAATAGTATTGCTGCTAGCCTGGAACCTGTAATAGTATTGCTGCTAGCCTGTAACCTGTAATAGTATTGCTGTTAGCCTGAAACCTGTAATAGTATTGCTGCTAGCCTGTAACCTGTAATAGTATTGCTGCTAGCCTGTAACCTGTAATAATATTCCTGCTAGCCTGTAACCCGTAATAGCATTGCTGCTAGCCTGTAACCTGTAATAGTATTGCTGCTAGCCTGGATTAGTATTGCTGCTAGCCTATAATAGTATTGCTGCTAGCCTGTAACCTGTAATAGTATTGCTGCTAGCCTGGAACCTAAAATAGTTTTGCTGCTAGCCTGTAACCTGTAATAGTATTGCTGCTAGCCTGTAATAGTATTGCTGCTAGCCTGTAACCTGTAATAGTATTGCTGCTAGCCTGTAACCTGTAATAGTATTGCTGCTAGCCTGTAATAGTATTGCTGCTAGCCTGTAACCTGTAATAGTATTGCTGCTAACCTGTAACCTGTAATACCATTGC
This sequence comes from Oncomelania hupensis, assembly GCA_036898135.1. Classification (NCBI taxonomy): domain Eukaryota; kingdom Metazoa; phylum Mollusca; class Gastropoda; order Littorinimorpha; family Pomatiopsidae; genus Oncomelania; species Oncomelania hupensis. The sequence goes on from CM072526.1 coordinate 56,570,645, forward strand.
TGCTAGCCTGTAACCTGTAATAGTTTTGCTGCTAGCCTGTAGTAGTATTGCTGCTAGCCTGTAACCTGTAATAGTATTGCTGCTAGCCTGTAATATTATTGCTGCTAGCCTGTAATAGTATTGCTGCTAGCCTGTAATTGTATTGCTGCTAGCCTGTAACCTGTAATAGTATTGCTGCTAGCCTGTAACCTGTAATAGTATTGCTGCTAGCCTGTAATAGTATTGCTGCTAGCCTGTAAGCTGTAATAGTATTGCTGCTAGCCTGTAACCTGTAATAGTATTGCTGCTAGCCTGTAACATGTAATAGTATTGCTGCTAGCCTGTAACCTGTAATAGTATTGCTGCTAGCCTGTAATAGTATTGCTGCTAGCCTGTAACCTGTAATAGTATTGCTGCTAGCCTGTAACCTGTAATAGTATTGCTGCTAGCCTGTAACCTGTAATAATATTGCTGCTAGCCTGTAATACTATTGCTGCTAGCCTGTAATAGTATTGCTGCTAGCTTGTAACCTGTAATAGTATTGCAGCTAGCCTGTAATAGTATTGCTGCTAGCCTGTAATAGTATTGCTGCTATCCTGTAACCTGTAAAAATATTGCTGCTAGCCTGTAACCTGTAATAGTATTGCTGCTTGCCTGTAACCTGTAATAGTATTGCTGCTAGCCTGTAATAGTATTGCTGCTAGCCTGTAACCTGTAATAATATTGTAATAGAATTTCTGCTAGCTTTTAATAGTATTGCTGCTAGCCTGTAACCTGTAATAATATTGCTGCTAGCCTGTAACCTGTAAGAGTATTGCTGCTAGCCTGTAACCTGTAATAGTATTGCTGCTAGCCTGTAACCTGTAATAGTATTGCTGCTAGCCTGTAACCTGTAATAGTATTGCTGCTAGCCTGTAATAGTATTGCTGCTAGCCTGTAACCTGTAATAGTATTGCTGCTAACCTGTAACCTGTAATACCATTGCTGCTAGCCTGTAACCTGTAATAGTTTTGCTGCTAGCCTGTAGTAGTATTGCTGCTAGCCTGTAACCTGTAATAGTATTGCTGCTAGCCTGTAATATTATTGCTGCTAGCCTGTAATAGTATTGCTGCTAGCCTGTAATTGTATTGCTGCTAGCCTGTAACCTGTAATAGTATTGCTGCTAGCCTGTAACCTGTAATAGTATTGCTGCTAGCCTGTAACCTGTAATAGTATTGCTGCTAGCCTGTAATAGTATTGCTGCAAGCCTGTAAGCTGTAATAGTATTGCTGCTAGCCTGTAACCTGTAATAGTATTGCTGCTAGCCTGTAACATGTAATAGTATTGCTGCTAGCCTGTAACCTGTAATAGTATTGCTGCTAGCCTGTAATAGTATTGCTGCTAGCCTGTAACCTGTAATAGTATTGCTGCTAGCCTGTAACCTGTAATAGTATTGCTGCTAGCCTGTAACCTGTAATAATATTGCTGCTAGCCTGTAATACTATTGCTGCTAGCCTGTAATAGTATTGCTGCTAGCTTGTAACCTGTAATAGTATTGCAGCTAGCCTGTAATAGTATTGCTGCTAGCCTGTAATAGTATTGCTGCTATCCTGTAACCTGTAAAAATATTGCTGCTAGCCTGTAACCTGTAATAGTATTGCTGCTTGCCTGTAACCTGTAATAGTATTGCTGCTAGCCTGTAATAGTATTGCTGCTAGCCTGTAACCTGTAATAATATTGTACTAGTATTTCTGCTAGCTTGTAATAGTATTGCTGCTAGCCTGTAACCTGTAATAATATTGCTGCTAGCCTGTAACCTGTAAGGTATTGCTGCTAGCCTGTAACCTGTAATAGTATTGCTGCTAGCCTGTAACCTGTAATAGTATTGCTGCTAGCCTGTAACCTGTAATAGTATTGCTGCTAGCCTGTAATAGTATTGCTGCTAGCCTGTAATAGTATTGCTGCTAGCCTGTAACCTGTAATTGTATTGCTGCTAGCCTGTAATAGTATTGCTGCTAGCTTGTAATATTATTGCTGCTAGCCTGTAATAGTATTGCTGCTAGCCTGTAATAGTATTGCTGCTAGCCTGTATCAGTATTGCTGCTAGCCTGTAATAGTATTGCTGCTAGCCTGTAATAGTATTGCTGCTAGCCTGTAATCTGTAATAGTATTGCTGCTAGCCAGTAATAATATTGCTCCGAGCCCGTAACCTGTAATAGTATTGCTGCTAGCCTGTAACCTGTAATAGTATTGCTGCTAGCCTGTAAATTGTAATAGTATTGCTGCTAGCCTGTAATAGTATTGCTGCTAGCCTGTAATAGTATTGCTGCTAGCCTGTAACCTGTAATAGTATTGCTGCTAGCTTGTAATAGTATTGCTGGTAGCCTGTAATAGTATTGCTGCTAGCCTGTAATAGTATTGCTGCTAGCCTGTAATAGTTTTGCTGCTAGCCTGTAATAGTATTGCTGCTAGCCGGCAATAGTATTGCTGCTAGGCTGAAATAGTATTGCTGCTAGCCTGTAACCTGTAATAGTATTGTTGCTAGCCTGTAACCTGTAATAGTATAGCTGCTAGCCTGTACCCTGCAATAAAATTGCTTCTATCCTGTAATAGTATTGCTGCTAGCCTGTAACCTGTAATAGTATTGCTGCTAGCCTGTAACCTGTAATAGTATTGCTGCTAGCCTGTAATAGTATTGCTGCAGGCCTGTAATAGTATTGCTGCTAGCCTGTAACCTGTAATAGTATTACTGTTAGCCTGAAACCTATAATAGTATTGCTGCTAGCCTGTAACCTGTAATAGTATTGCTGCTAGCCTGTAACCTGTAATAATATTGCTGCTAGCCTGTAACCTGTAATAGCATTGCTGCTAGCCTGTAACCTGTAATAGTATTGCTGCTAGCCTGGATTAGTATTACTGCTAGCCTGTAATAGTATTGCTGCTAGCCTGTAACCTGTAATAGTATTGCTGCTAGCCTGGAACCTGTAATAGTATTGCTGCTAGCCTGTAACCTGTAATAGTATTGCTGTTAGCCTGAAACCTGTAATAGTATTGCTGCTAGCCTGTAACCTGTAATAGTATTGCTGCTAGCCTGTAACCTGTAATAATATTCCTGCTAGACTGTAACCCGTAATAGCATTGCTGCTAGCCTGTAACCTGTAATAGTATTGCTGCTAGCCTGGATTAGTATTGCTGCTAGCCTGTAACCTGTAATAGTATTGCTGCTAGCCTGGAACCTGTAATAGTATTGCTGCTAGCCTGTAACCTGTAATAGTATTGCTGCTAGCCTGTAATAGTATTGCTGCTAGCCTGTAACCTGTAATAGTATTGCTGCTAGCCTGTAACCTGTAATAGTATTGCTGCTAGCCTTTAATATTATTGCTGCTAGCCTGTAACCTTGCCTGTAATAGTATTGCTGCTAACCTGTAACCTGTAATAGCATTGCTGCTAGCCTGTAACCTGTAATAGTTTTGCTGCTAGCCTGTAGTAGTATTGCTGCTAGCCTGTAACCTGTAATAGTATTGCTGCTAGCCTGTAATAGTATTGCTGCTAGCCTGTAATAGTATTGCTGCTAGCCTGTAATAGTATTGCTGCTAGCCTGTAACCTGTAATAGTATTGCTGCTAGCCTGTAACCTGTAATTGTATTGCTGCTAGCCTGTAATAGTATTGCTGCTAGCCTGTAACCTGTAATAGTATTGCTGCTAGCCTGTAACCTGTAATAGTATTGCTGCTAGCCTGTAACATGTAATAGTATTGCTGCTAGCCTGTAACCTGTAATAGTATTGCTGCTAGCCTGTAATAGTATTGCTGCTAGCCTGTAACCTGTAATAGTATTGCTGCTAGCCTGTAACCTGTAATAGTATTGCTGCTAGCCTGTAACCTGTAATAATATTGCTGCTAGCCTGTAATACTATTGCTGCTAGCCTGTAATAGTATTGCTGCTAGCTTGTAACCTGTAATAGTATTGCAGCTAGCCTGTAATAGTATTGCTGCTAGCCTGTAATAGTATTGCTGCTATCCTGTAACCTGTAAAAATATTGCTGCTAGCCTGTAACCTGTAATAGTATTGCTGCTTGCCTGTAACCTGTAATAGTATTGCTGCTAGCCTGTAATAGTATTGCTGCTAGCCTGTAACCTGTAATAATATTGTAATAGTATTTCTGCTAGCTTGTAATAGTATTGCTGCTAGCCTGTAACCTGTAATAGTATTGCTGCTAGCCTGTAACCTGTAAGAGTATAACTGCTAGCCCGTAACCTGTAATAGTATTGCTGCTAGCCTGTAACCTGTAATAGTATTGCTGCTAGCCTGTAACTTGTAATAGTATTGCTGCTAGCCTGTAATAGTATTGCTGCTAGCCTGTAATAGTATTGCTGCTAGCCTGTAACCTGTAATAGTATTGCTGCTAGGCTGTAACCTGTACTTGTATTGCTGCTAGCCTGTAATAGTATTGCTGCTAGCCTGTAATAGTATTGCTGCTATCCTGTAACCTGTAAAAGTATTGCTGCTAGCCTGTAACCTGTAATAGTATTGCTGCTAGCCTGTAACCTGTAATAGTATTGCTGCTAGCCTGTAATAGTATTGCTGCTAGCCTGTATATTGCTGCTAGCCTGTAATAGTATTGCTGCTAGCCTGTATCAGTATTGCTGCTAGCCTGTAATAGTATTGCTGCTAGCCTGTAATAGTATTGCTGCTAGCCTGTAATCTGTAATAGTATTGCTGCTAGCCAGTAATAATATTGCTCCGAGCCCGTAACCTGTAATAGTATTGCTGCTAGCCTGTAACCTGTAATAGTATTGCTGCTAGCCTGTAAATTGTAATAGTATTGCTGCTAGCCTGTAATAGTATTGCTGCTAGCCTGTAATAGTATTGCTGCTAGCCTGTAACCTGTAATAGTATTGCTGCTAGCTTGTAATAGTATTGCTGGTAGCCTGTAATAGTATTGCTGCTAGCCTGTAATAGTATTGCTGCTAGCCTGTAATAGTTTTGCTGCTAGCCTGTAATAGTATTGCTGCTAGCCGGCAATAGTATTGCTGCTAGGCTAAAATAGTATTGCTGCTAGCCTGTAACCTGTAATATTATTGTTGCTAGCCTGTACCTGTAATAGTATTGCTGCTAGCCTGTAACCTGTATTAGTATTGCTGCTAGCCAGTAATAATATTGCTCCGAGCCTGTAACCTGTATTTGTATTGCTGCTAGCCTGTAACCTGTAATAGTATTGCTGCTAGCCTGTAACCTGTAATAGTATTGCTGCTAGCCTGTAACCCGTAATAGTATTGTTGCTAGCCTGTAACCTGTAATAGTATTGCGGCTTGCATGTAACCTGTAATAGTATTGCTGCTAGCCTGTAACCTGTAATAGTATTGCTGCTAGCCTGTAACCTGTAATAAAATTGCTGCTAGCCTGTAACCTGTAATAGTATTGCTGCTAGCCTGTAATAGTATTGCTGCTAGCCTGTAACCTGTAATAGTATTGCTGCTAGCCTGTAATAGTATTGCTGTTAGCCTGTAACATGTAACAGTATTGCTGCTAGCCTGTAACCTGTAATAGTATTGCTGCTAGCCTGTAACCTGTAATAGTATTGCTGCTAGCCTGTAACATGTAACAGTATTGCTGCTAGCCTGTAACCTGTAATAGTATTGCTGCTAGCCTGTAACCTGTAATAGTAATGCTGCTAGCCTGTAACCTGTAATAGTATTGCTGCTAGCCTGTAATAGTATTGCTGCTAGCCTGTAATAGTATTGCTGCTAGCCTATAACCTGTAATAGTATTGCTGCTAGACTGTATTAGTATTGCTGCTAGCCTGTAATAGTATTGCTGCTAGCCTGTAATATTATTGCTGCTAGCCTGTAACCTGTATTAGTATTGCTGCTAGCCTGTAACCTGTAATAGTATTGCTGCTAGCCTGTAATAGTATTGCTGCTAGTCTGTAACCTGTAATAGTATTGCTTCTAGCCCATAACTTACTTTACTACAGGCCTACTCAACGTAACGCGCGTTTGTAGACTGGAGGCCGACTTTTGCCTGCCTCTGTCTCCAGTCAGCAGTGAAACTATTACCAACACACATCGATTGCGTAGGTGACGAGAAGTACATTATTTTGAACGTGTTGTTTGAGCGCCAAAGATGGGGAGAAAATGTTGTGTTTACGGGTGTAAAACAGGCTATAAATCAACAAAAGAGCCCTCCCTCAAGCGACTGAAACTGTCCTAATAATGATTGTGCTTACCACACAGGTTAGTGTTAATTGTGTAGTTCTTGTTTTTGACTATAACTACTTGCTGTTCTTTGTATTCTTTGTATCACTCTCTATGACTATGAAACAAGGGAGCACTGCTTCGGCTTTGAGCAAATAGGTATGTATCGGCTCACAGGAGGGATAGGGTGGGTTGTTTTTTTTTTGAGTCTTCAAAGAAATTTTACAGATATTTTGGTATCCTTCCATGTATAATTATTTACTTGCAGTGAAACTATTACCAACACACATCGATTGCGTAGGTGACGAGAAGTAGGCCTACATTATTTTGAACGTGTTGTTTGAGCGCCAAAGATGGGGAGAAAATGTCGTGTTTACGGGTGTAAAACAGGCTATAAATCAACAAAAGAGCCCTCCCCCAAGCGACTGAAACTGTCCTAATAATGATTGTGCTTACCACACAGGTTAGTGTTAATTGTGTAGTTCTTGTTTTTGACTATTACTACTTGCTGTTCTTTGTATTATTTGTATCACTCTCTATGAGTATGAAACAAGGGAGCACTGCTTCAGCTTTGAGCAAATTAGAATGTATCGGCTCACAGGGGGGATAGGGTGGGTTGTTTTTTTCTTTGAGTCTTCAAAGAAATTTTACAGATATTTTGGTATCCTTCCATGTATAATTATTTACTTTCAGTCACATATTAGTGGATTTACTGCACTCAACTTAGAGGGAGTTAAGCACTAGCCCATGATAAAAATTAAATAAAAATCACCTAAATTGAAAGAAATATATAATAAAATATGCCTTCTACAAGCTTATAAACAACTAAACTTAAATTTAATTTCATGATGTGTTAAAGAAAAGACTCACACTAATGTAATCTACATAGACAAAGTAGGCCTCCAGTCCCAGACTCCAGTTGCACGTTGAGTAGGCCTGGAGTAAAGTAAGCCATGTTCTAGCCTGTAACCTGTAATAGTATTTGTCACAAACTGCCTTGGGCAGGTGCGCTAAATTTAGTATAAATTAAGATTCCAGACTACAGGCAGTCTGAGCAATAGAAATATTAACCATCACAACACAAACATAATAATTTGACACCAGTCAGTAACTGAGGGAATCAAAACTACTTTTATTTCATGTATCCAAAATACCCAAAAGCATCTCAAACAATTACTGAAAATTCACATACAAGATTTTGCGTATATAATGTAATAAAATAATAAAGAAATTAGCCCCTTTTATTCACCCCCCAAAATACAAATTCATTTCAAAATAACTCAGGCACACAATATACGGCATTCAGTTCATTCATACTGTACTACACTACGCTAACAAACTACTACCAACCCTCAGTTCCCACACTAGGCCTATTCTACACTATACACCCCCAGAAGACACACACACAGGCATACCTACAAACTATCACTCACTTTGAGACACGACTCCGACCGGTCATTACAAGCATCAATAAACCTGTAAATATTATAAAATGAAATTAGCAAACTGCTAACTATATATATATATATAATAATTTCCGAAACCGAATTCCGAATTCTTTCAAAGACAGACTTCTGATAAAATAATCTAACTCACCTTTCAACAACCGGTCGGACCGCCTCCCAAAGATACGCTCTCTCTCTCAGTCATCACACGCATCTCCTAGATTCCCTAACCAACTGCCCAGCATCCCTACGTTATATACTCCAGTATACGTCACACAAGAAATCGTTTTGATTGGCTATTCAATCACTACATGCTTAGCACATGCAACACGACTTCTCTATGTTCATAACAACTTACCCACGGTTTCGTGACATCACCCCCTCATCCCCATAAAAAATAAAAATTGAGGAAGCGAAAATTTTTTATTTTTAAATCAAAACGACACATGTCAACTCCCTTGAAAACCTCACAACCGCTAAGTCACCAAAGTGTGAATACCATAGAGCAAAAATTTAAGAAGTGAAACTTTTTATCTTAAAGCCACCCTTTATAGTAGAAGCGATACCCTTCCAAACTTCTACGTTGCTCAAAAATAGGAAGCGAATACCATACATGCTCCCATAAATATTTGTAAATGTCAACCTCTAGCATTCACAAACATATATGCTAACCTAGGATATAAGCATATATAAGAACTCACACTGTACTAGCCTGAAGTAAAGTTAACAGGAAAGATTGCATACCGCCGATCTTCATCAGATGTAATGGTTTTAAAAAAAAATTCATCAAATACTACGAACTAAATAAACATTTTTAATATGAGAAGAAGAAAGTGATGCCGCCGCTCCCCGGAGTGTTGTTAAAGTGTCCTCTCACATGTGTAGAAATGTCCTCTCTCATATGAAGAAATGTCCCCCCTCATTACTGTTGACTGTTCTTGCATAGTCATATTACACGTCAACTGGTCATAAGGCCGAGTCCACAAATCTCACATTGGCCACACCAGTACATAGTCTTTAGTCACACAGCTGAACACTCGTAATCCTGCAACTGTGAAAGTCTTCAGCAGACACATGCATAAACATATTTAATATACAACAATCCAGAAATGGATTCATTCCACAAGTCGAGAGAGTACGTCAGCCTCATAATTAACACTTCCATCAATAGGCAAGACAGTAAATGAATAATCTTGAAGAGCAAGAGCCCATCGTAAAACACGACTGTTTGTCTTGCTTGACTTTGTCAAAACAGTAAGAGGCTTATGATCCGTCTCAACAATGAAATGACGCCCAAACAAGTATCGCTGAAACTTTTCAATCGCCCAGACTAAAGCAAGACATTCTCTTTCAATAGTAGAATATCTGACTTCACGATCGAGAAGTTTCCTACTGGCATACAGAATCGGATGCAAGTGACCATCATTGCCAAGTTGCAAAAGCACCGCGCCAATTCCAACACCAGAAGCATCAGTGCGCACAGTGAATGTTTTTTGGAAGTCTGGCAAAGTCACAACCGGACCACTTGACAAAATGCGTTTTATAGTGTCAAAAGCAACCTGACACTCAGGTGTCCAACGAACTTTGTTCGAACAAAGCTTCTTGGTTAAGTCTGTGAGTGGTGCTGCCAAAGTTGCAAAATTTGGAATATAGCGGCGGTAAAAGCCCGCAAGTCCGAGAAAAGCTCTAACTTGGCGTTTGGTAGATGGCACCGACACAGACAAAACTTGAGAAATCTTGTTCTTTTCAGGACGCATACTGTTTTTGTCAATCACATGAGCAAGGAATTCAATTTCTTGGAACCCTACTTCAACCTTGCTTGGTCTAACAGTCAAACCGTGCCGAGACAATTCACACAACAGACCATGAATAGCATGCAAATGAGTTTGCCAATCCTCTGTTGCTATTAGTATATCATCAAAAAAATTCACAGCGCTAAATCTTTGAAGGTCTAATAACCGCATCATGCGAGCAAATGTACTCGGAGCAGTTGACAATCCAAATGGCATACGACAAAAATGAAAAAGTCCTTGAGACGTTCTAAAAGCTGTCTTTTCTTTGTCCTTGTCTGCCATTTTGATCTGCCAATACCCTTTTGTTAAATCAATTTTTGTGAAATAATGTTTGTTATTTAGAAATGCAAACATAGCTTCAACATCAGGTATTGGTTCTGCATCAAACCTCGTTATACGGTTGAGTTCCCTGAAATCGATGCAAAATCGAACTGACTTATCACTTTTACGCACCAGAACAACTGGAGACGCATATGGAGAGGAAGATCGTTCAATTATGTTCATCGCTAACATCTTTTTAACCTCTTCATTCACTGTTTGTTCTGAGCCAAAAGGAAGTGGATACTGTTTTACATTAACAGGCTTGTCATCGGTAACAGAGATAGTGTGTGTGCATAAATCTGTACTACCAGGCAAATCTGTAAGCATATGTGCATGCTTCTGAAAAACAGTCTTTGCTTCATTGCGCTTTTCCGTAGGCAATGCATCATCAAATTGAATATCCTTGATTGATTCAGATTGAGTTGTGGGCACAACATTCAATGATATTTTTGATACATCATGAGTATCATCCTTGGAATTATCCATGGAAACAACAGCTATCATAGCCGTTTGTACAGGCATTTTCACAGTTCTATCTTTATATTCTCTGAGAATATTGATGTGGAAAAGTTTGTGCACTCCATCCATATCAACAAGGTAGTTGCAATTACCCCTCTTTTTAATGACAGTGAATGGACCTCGCCATTTTAACAACATCTTTTTGGTATCTGTTGGTAAAAGAACCAAGACTTTGGAGCCTAACTCTAAAGTTCTGTTAGCCCCCGGTTTGAGTTTGTAAGCTCTGTTTTTCATAGCAGCTTCATGTACCGATTTTTGGGCTATGTCCACCATATCACTCAATGAAGATTTCAAATTTTGGACATATTCTGAAATAGGTTGTGATTGTGCATTACCAGTGCCCGTCCAAGACTCATACAAAAGCTGAGTTGGACCCCGTGGTACCCTACCAAATAGGAGTTCGAACGGGGAAAATCCAGTGGTTTCTTGAGGAATTTCACGGTAAGCAAACAATGCCCCATTAAGATACCTATCCCAGTCCTTTGGTTTGTTTGTCATAAGTTTTTTTATCATTGACTTTAGAGTTCCATTGAATCTTTCTACAAGACCGTTTCCTTGAGGATGGTATGGAGTTGTGTGTAACTGTGATACTGATAGTAGTCTAAGTACTTCTTTCATCATGTCTGAAGTAAATTGAGACCCTTGATCAGACAATACTTCATGAGGTACCCCCAAACGGCAAAAAATTTGGACCAATGCATCAGCAACTGCTTCTGTTGTAATAGTTTTTAGTGCAACTGCTTCTGGATAGCGAGTAGCAACATCGACACATGTGAGTACATATCTGTTCCCTGATTCTGAAATAGGCATGGGACCAATAATGTCAACCGCCACACGTGAAAATGGCTCTTCAATTATAGGCATGGGTTGCAACGGCGCATTGGGTACCTTTCCTTTTGGGAAGGCTTTCTGGCAAATATCACAAGAACGACAGTAGTCCTTGATAGCTTTGCGATAACCTGGCCAGTAAAAGAATGGCGAAATACGTTTAAACGTGCTATTACTTGCCATGTGTCCCCCAAAAAGTCCATCGTGAGCAGCTATAAGAACTGATTCCTGCAACTGTTGTGGAACGACCAATTGCCAGGACATGTCATTGTTCTTTTGAAGATGAGTTCTGTATAATAAACCATCTCTGAGCGTAAAGTTCTCCCTATTTTGCATCCCCTTCTGCATGACACCCACTTTTGTAAAACACTGCGCCAAAGACGCATCATCACTTTGCATTTTGCAAAGTACATCTGCTGAGACATCAAGATGAGGAACCTTTGCGGTCAAAAGGGGTCTAAATGGTTTGTCTGCTTTTAGTTTTTGAGCCCTGGTTTGAACTGCATGGGCTAGTTCAAAACAGCCAAATTTACAACCTGGAATGCGACCCAAAATCACATCACAAATAGGCCGTTCTATCACACAGGCTTCAACCGTACCTGAAAAGTATGGAGAATCAATGTTAACGCTAGCAAGTGGTAGGTCAATTTTTTCTCCATTAAATTGAATGCAGGAAATAATGCGATTCAAATACTGATCTTCATGTACAAGACTCTTCTTCACACCCACAGTAGTACACCCTGAATCTAACATGAAAGTAGCTTGCACCCCATTTATTGTACCCTGACATGTTTGAATTTGTTCAGGTAATGCCGAATCAGTTGTCGCTCCCACCAATGTAACCTTGTCTGCAGGTTTTTTAGGACAGTTGTAGATGAGGTGATCAGTACTCTTGCACCAAAAACATGGGCGCCCCCTACCTCTAAATGAACGTCCCCCTGTAACACCCCGAGAACCCGTGTATTGATCACCCTGAGGTTGGGGTTGGGTACTGGGTTGAGAACTGGTTTGGGATCGTTGTGGAGGGTTTGACCCAGATTGAGATGGAGATCGTGTGTGGTCCACGTTTTTATAGTAGACTCTACCCCCATGTCTACCACCTTTCTGACTAAACGATCCACTGTATCCCGATCCTCTAGAGGAATCTGATTTTGAGATAGGCACAAAAGAATGAGCTAAATGCGAATCAGATACGTTTTCTCGTGCAATCGTCTCATCACGATGCACTTCCCTATAACGTTCAGCTAGCTGTACCATTTCTGTCACCGAACTGAAACTTTTTTCTTTCAGAAAAGTAACTAACTTTACAGAACAAGAAGCCAAAAACTGTTCTGAAATGATGAGATCAAAAATTGACTGAAAAGTTTTCGCAATGTTGGACAATTCGATCCATCGCATAAAATATCGATGTAAACGATCAAAAAACACAGAGACAGTTTCTGACGTCTCTGGTTTGGCAGTTCGGAATTTTTCTCTGAAACCTTCTTTGGTATAACGAAAACGTTCCAACAAATGTTTGGTCAGTTCGTCATAAGTACGGTCAGGTTGGGAAGACATAAGTTCATAATAGTATGTCAAAGCTTTGCCCTTCAAACAGTCCGCTAACAAGCAAGCCCAATTTTCCTTTTTCCAACCCACAGATTTTGCGTGCTGTTCAAATCTGAATAGGTAACCTTCAATATCATCAAATCTTTCATCAAAGAATGGAACCTTGGGTCTACAGCGAGCTTGAGCAGCAATTTCAGCATGTTCGTCATCTTTTTTAATCTTGATTTCTTTTAAACGTTTAAGCTCCTCTTGCAAGGCAAGCTCTTTTTGTTTTAAAGTCTCATGCAAAGCAAGCTCTTTTTGTTTCATATCAAGTTCCTGCTGCTTTATTTTCTCAGCTTGAGCAAGCTCTTGTTGTTTTATAGTCTCATGCAAAGTAAGCTCTTTTTGTTTCAAATCAATTTCTTTTTGCTTCAGATCAATCTCCTGCTGTTTTATTTTCTCAATAGAATCAAGCTCCTTTGTTTTAAATTCTCTCTGCATGACCAAAAATCTTTCATTTTTCTCTCGTTCAAGATCAGCTTGAGCTTGATAGTCTCTTTCCTTAGCTCTGGCATCTCTGAGACCGTCTTGAACATACTTAGTGAAAGCTGAACCTTGTAACTCCAACATATAGTAGCTTCCCGACTAAGTTCATTATACAAAATTTGAAGTGGATCTTTATCCTCAACAGCCATAATGAACAATTGTCTTTTTCTCACAATAGTGAAATATTAACTGACAAATAACAGAGCAGACGAATATAACAAAATATATACAAAAACGAATGCTAATGAAATAGACTTTGTATTTACAATACTACAACAAATTAACCGGCTGTGACACTGCCAGACTCTATTGGCAAAAAATATAAATAAACAGTAGGCCACTCACATCAAATTCCGCAGTGTTTCGTAGTGCTCTAACTGGAATGCAGCACGTGAAATCTATCCGGAATGCAGCACGTGAAATCCAGTCCACACGATAATATAACCACAGACTGTGCAACCCTCCAGTCAGCTCAGGTTACAAAGGCCACAGCAATGCAACAAATACAAAATCCCAATTAGAAATTATACCAACTTTATATATATTATAAATTTAACTTAAAACTACTCTTAAAATAACAGTACACTGAAATTTTAAATGTACTTATTAATATGCAGGCTCGCCAAATTGTCACAAACTGCCTTGGGCAGGTGCGCTAAATTTAGTATAAATTAAGATTCCAGACTACAGGCAGTCTGAGCAATAGAAATATTAACCATCACAACACAAACATAATAATTTGACACCAGTCAGTAACTGAGGGAATCAAAACTACTTTTATTTCATGTATTCAAAATACCCAAAAGCATCTCAAACAATTACTGAAAATTCATATACAAGATTTTGCGTATATAATGTAATAAAATAATAAAGAAATTAGCCCCTTTTATTCACCCCCCAAAAATACAAATTCATTTCAAAATAACTC